>CAUPSG010000390.1:12500-17500 GCA_963513935.1 Aphrophora alni
GGTCCACAGTCTACATGCGATAACAACATGGTCTACACTCTTCATAACTCCGTTAGCTAAAAGTTTTTCTTTCTTCTCTCAAAATTACCGTCTTTCTAAAACATCATGTTAAATTACTAATTGTGCGCCTTAGTCTAATAATCTGGTTCAAAAATGTTAAAATTAACCATCATTTCCTCGGTACTACCTCACGTGATCTGCGACAGGATTTACCAGGTACTTCAACCTTACAGATTTTGTCATATTATAAATTTTGTTAATTTTTAAAATAATTTGTTAATTATCATGTATTCTTTAAAATATGTATTTCATGTTTTATTCAATATTCTATTTCCTTTTGAAACTAAATGATTATAAAAATTTTCTTTTCTTAAAACATCATTTACAAAATCTTGCAAAGGCACATTTTACGTTTTGAACATTTTTGTGAAATAAGTGCAAACTAGTGTTGAACATTAAATGATCAGAATATGAACATGTCAAATATAAAACAATTGAGGAAATTTCTTCTAAATCAGAAAATTTCGTTTTACAAGCTTTTGCAAAATCTTACAAGTTTTATACAAGCTTTCTTTTAAACAAAATTAAAATATATATAAATAGATTTATAATAATCTAAGAAGCTTTTAAGTACCATCTTAACGAATTTCTGTTATACAATCAATTTTCTTTAATTTTGGCAAATAATCAGATATTTCTTTAATGATGAACATTAATGCTAAAACATGTCTGATTTTGTACAGACACTAAAAGAACATGTTTTTTTGCTCACAGCTAATATGCTGGTAGGACAAATAGGAGAAATTGGAGAAATAAAGAAATTCTTGTCTCACATTGCGCAAACCAACGAAACATCCTAACAAGTTTCGTCCTGTTGGCAAAACACGTTTTTTTTTGTATAACGTAACTTCACATTTTCAAGTGCATAAAAGTGATGTCTTTTTCTACAGCTGACTTTACAGAACTTTAACTAACTCATTTTGTATATGTGCCTAAATTTACTTTCGCAAATATGTGTTCCTTAAGACTATTTTCTAAATGTAGACCTGTGTAGTTAATTATAAAATATATATAAAAAACAATTATTGGGTGGAGCCTGCATGCAATTTTCGGTCCTAACAACCTCCAAGAGGTTAATTTCCAAATTAAAATAATTGACGTCAATTAACAAAATTTCAAAATTCTAAATTCCTTTTTTTTGTTTGTTTAAAATATATAAATTTATTTGGCCAATATAGTTTTTAAGAAATTTTTCAAACCAGTTATATTATGTATCTTTAGTTTAGTGATAAACATGTTAACTATAGATATGATTTTTGAACTTAAAATATCAAACTCTTTTATATTTTGTTAAATTCTGTAATTGTTTAAAAAGAAACTATCATCTTATAAACTAAAAAGGGGGGGATAAGTTTTTTTCTTTTTTTTGAATCTTTTGATTAAATTTTTTTTTATTATTATACTTTTACATTAAGGGCGTATAATCTTTTTTTTTGATTAATTATAATTCTGTGAATTATTAAGCTGTGCTCATTGTTTTTTTTGTTAAATTTTTGTAACTATAAATATACATATTAAAAGGGGGGATAAATTTTTAGAATCTGTTGATTAAATTTTTTTTTTTTTTCTAAATTATTATATGTTACAATTAAGGGCTTATAACTTTTACAATTTATGATATTGTTAATCATAAGTTTTTTTTTTATTGATGATTTGTGTCAGGATGTCTTTTGTTGTAAATGACAAAGTCTGAAGCGCCGAAATTTCCTTCTGCTTTCAATAAACTTGAGCCTTGTTAATTACTAAATTTGTCTTTGTCTTTTTTTATTTTTCTTTTCAAACATTGTTACCATTTTGGTTACCATTTTGGTTCCGCCTTTATTAAATTTAAGTCCCCTGGTAACATGTTTTTGGTAGCAGAGCGTGGTTAATTTTAAATTCTGGAACCGTAGTTAATTTTCAAAATTTCGCATTGGAACTATCTAAATTTAAATTCAAAATTATCTTTGTTAAACAAGGCTCTTTTTTATGTTTTGCAGCTTTTTCAAATACTGCACAACTGTTGCTGATGAAATTTTTTTTATTTAGTTTAAATATTTAAATCTCTATAAATCTATAGTCTCTTTTTTTTTATTATTTAGTTATTTTTATAAACACTTACACAAAAACTTCTAAACCAATTTCGATAAAATTTTTTTTTTATTATTTTGTCTGCTTAAATATTTTTTTTTATATATATATATTTACATACACTGCACCCTAGTCATTCACTGAATTTGATCCAGACAGCGGGCTCATTCGGGAATCCAAAAAAAATTTAAATAAATAATAAAATCCAAAAATAGTTAAAAACAAAAAAAAAAAAAAAAAAAATTTTCAAAATCTCCTTCAAAAAATTTTCTCGAGTTTTCTTTCGCTTGTCTGTATCAATTCATACTTACACACACACATATATACACAACAACTACACTACATATAATTCTTGAGTCTTTCTCTGGCTCTTTCACCTTTTTTACATCATCTTAAAAGAAATTTTTTTTATTTAAAAACACTTGATTAAATTTTTTTTATTTATCAGCAACAGTTAAGATGGCAGTGGATTTGCTGCGATTAGTGGACCCGTTAAAAAACACTGAGCTTGCTTTGAATTTTTTTGTTTTCGTCATCTTGAAAGGAAAATTATTTTTATTTATTTTTTTTAATTTTATCATCATGGCGGTGGACTGGTTGATGCAGATGGTGGCATCTGTTTGATAGTAAATTGAAATGTCGAACACCTTTTAATAATATATCTTGGGTGCTAAATTTTCTTCTCTTTTCCAAATTATAGGGGCCCAGTTTTTGTATATAGGGCGACATGGTTGGCCTGTTTGTTTTGATTAATTTGTTTGTTTGTTAGTTAGCAGGTCAACATGTTTGTTTCCTGATTTAGTTTTTTTTGTTAGGGTTGAGAAAACCGGAGTTGGGTTTTCCTCACCATGGGTCACCTTTTATTTACATATTTACTTTGCTACACCTTTTCTTAATACATCTTTCTTTGTACATCTTTTTTTTTTGAACACTTATCTTATTTTGATGAAATTTTTTTTACATAATTTTTTTTTGATTAATTTAAATTCCTTTTTTTTTGGGGCACATGATACACATACATAAGACCTTAAGTCAAACACCACATGCCCTGCCTTGGGCACTAAAACAATTTTGACTCCCCAACGTTTCATACTGTTTTTTTGTTTATTTTTCAAATGGATTATTTGTTTAGACCCTTCAAAATTCTTTTTTCTCACGGAAATTGTTAAGAGCCGTGAATAGTTTAAATTTCTCTTCGTATGGGAGAAGAGGAGTTTAAAAATAACGACGCTGAGCATGATCTGACCTAAAAGGCTTCAGGAGTTTTTCTTTTATTTTTATTTATTTTTGTAATTAAATGTTAAGGTCGGCTCAGAGGATACTCCCCCCGTCTGAGTCCGACCTTTCCTGCAAGTCCTTAGTGCCATGCACTTTTCCCTCCCCTGGTCCCCGGAGTGGTCACCTCCACTTGGTTTCCCGAGGTGCCACTCCACCCCTTTCCCCACGTACCTTAGTGTACAAAGTCAGTTCATGCACAGCAATGTCGACCTTTGCGTCACCCTTCAGCTCTTTCTGTCGGGGGCTTGTCCTAATGATAGATGGGAAGAGCTGAGACGCTATAGAAATTTCAAAATTTAATAAGTAAATGCCGAAGGAGGCTACACCCTAGAGTGGTGATTATAAAAGCATTATGAAGCGTTGTTTCGATCAGGTGCCCCGTTTCAAAATTTTGCGGGAGGCCCTTCTGGCCCCTTCTTTAGAATCTTCTGGAGGCCCTTCTGGCCCTTTGCACCTTTTTCAAAATTTTGCGGGAGGCCCTTCTGGCCTCTTTTCTGACTCCACCCTAACTCCGTCTTTCGGGGGGGGAGAGCTGTAGCATTTAAATCCAAAAAAGCACTTCCGCAATAACTTAACTCAATTCGTAAATATACATTCCACTTTCCGTCGCTTGACAGATGCTGGCATCTAGCGGCCCGCTCCTAAACCAAGCATCACCTGATACTTGAAACCAAAGTACATTTTCGCCGGTCAAGCTAGCTTCTCGATTACCGGTCCACAGTCTACATGCGATAACAACATGGTCTACACTCTTCATAACTCCGTTAGCTAAAAGTTTTTCTTTCTTCTCTCAAAATTACCGTCTTTCTAAAACATCATGTTAAATTACTAATTGTGCGCCTTAGTCTAATAATCTGGTTCAAAAATGTTAAAATTAACCATCATTTCCTCGGTACTACCTCACGTGATCTGCGACAGGATTTACCAGGTACTTCAACCTTACAGATTTTGTCATATTATAAATTTTGTTAATTTTTAAAATAATTTGTTAATTATCATGTATTCTTTAAAATATGTATTTCATGTTTTATTCAATATTCTATTTCCTTTTGAAACTAAATGATTATAAAAATTTTCTTTTCTTAAAACATCATTTACAAAATCTTGCAAAGGCACATTTTACGTTTTGAACATTTTTGTGAAATAAGTGCAAACTAGTGTTGAACATTAAATGATCAGAATATGAACATGTCAAATATAAAACAATTGAGGAAATTTCTTCTAAATCAGAAAATTTCGTTTTACAAGCTTTTGCAAAATCTTACAAGTTTTATACAAGCTTTCTTTTAAACAAAATTAAAATATATATAAATAGATTTATAATAATCTAAGAAGCTTTTAAGTACCATCTTAACGAATTTCTGTTATACAATCAATTTTCTTTAATTTTGGCAAATAATCAGATATTTCTTTAATGATGAACATTAATGCTAAAACATGTCTGATTTTGTACAGACACTAAAAGAACATGTTTTTTTGCTCACAGCTAATATGCTGGTAGGACAAATAGGAGAAATTGGAGAAATAAAGAAATTCTTGTCTCACATTGCGCAAACCAACGAAACATCCTAACAAGTTTCGTCCTGTTGGCA
>CAUPSG010000391.1:0-28025 GCA_963513935.1 Aphrophora alni
GTCGCGTTTTCCTCTCTGCCTATGTTTTCTTATGTATTTTTCAAAACTCGTATTTCTGCAAATAGGGAATGATGACTACTAACTAGAAACCACTAGAGATCACAGTTGACAAACAGCAAATAAAATCAGTTCACCCCGTTCCCATATGATATTTGAAAACCTGTATTCTCGAAGATGTGCCCGAACAACACACAGGAACAGAGACTTGACAACCACGCACCTCACTGATTGGTTTCGTCAAGGTCACTGCACTATAGTCATTGAAACGTCTTGAAATAAAAAATTGTCGTGGGAAATGTAGTTTTTCTTTCATTCAATTATTGTAAACGTTTGAAATTTTTCAAATTTCTTCGTTGAACGATTTTTTTTTTCAAAATGTCCGCTAAACAGATGGACATACACTGTGACGTAAAAGGATTTCTATTTTATTTTAATGTTTTATCAAAAAAAAACGTATTAAATAATAATTGTATTCAAGGATAAATAAAGCAAAAGCTTAAAGTGTCAAATATTTTAATAGTATGAATGAGCTACAATTGTTTCGCCTTGCGGCATCATCGGGCATGTCGCAAGGCGAAACAATTGTAGCTCATTCATACTATTAAAATATTTGAAACTTTAAGCTTTTGCTTTATTTATCCTTGAATATGGAGTTTCAACAAGAAATATCTGCTATTACATTAAAGTTGTATTACATAATTGTATTACATAATTGTTTTGTATAATTTATTTGTTTTAAAATCTTCGTACATAATATATGTTGCAAAGAATTCATTTTATAAATCGAAAGATAAGAATAAATCCTTACACAATATTGTGGAGCAAACTCAGTATACCTGAGAAAGTTATAAAGTCTTTGATGGATTACATCTTCCGAGAATTGTAATTTAATGGATGAGTTTCGTAAAGAATAGCTACACATGCTCTGATATCATAACACCCCCTATATACGTGTATTTCTAAAATTTATTCTTTTTGACTCAGGTTAATACAAGCCCGGTGTGTTCACTACTCATATGAATCACTAGAGCATTGTGGTGAATATACAATGAAAGAAAAATCCTCAAAACCACAATAAAACACTAACAACACAATGACTGTATAGTTATGTTTATTCCACCTTATGTACATTTCAATAGCACTGCTATCTTCTACAGAGGTAGAATACACACTCCAACTAACTATACAGTCTTTGTGTTGTTAGTGTTTTATTGTGGTTTTGAAGAATTTTATTTCATTGTATTCACGACTATTAACATCCTACTTATTTCCACTATCGCATATTATGTTCCCTCTTTACATAGAGCGAAAATGTTAAAGCAATTACTTTATTATATAAGAACACCCATCAAATAATATACAAATATTGTTTTAAATTTGTATGATTATTTTTTAAATTAATGCGCGATTGGATTATATCACGATAAATGAAAATATCTTGTCACGGTTTGTCGAAAATCAATGTTTTACCTATATCTCAAAATATTCATCATTTGGAACGGATGAAAATGGTTAACACATTTGTTCAAAGTAAGGCAAAATTTTAATTTCATAAAATTGCACATTTTTTTACAAATTATTGCGCAACTGGACAATGTCATGATCTCATTTTACGTAACGATCTTGTGATGTCACAGGTCTTTCACTCGCTCAGATATTTTGAAAACTCGTAAAAAGTTAAAAATAATAAATTTTATTTTATTTAAAAGTTTTGATTTTCAAATAAACAATAACCGTTCAACAATAGTTCAGCGTGCCTCAGATATACGTATTTCTATCTTCCATGTATAATGGGTCTCCAAATAGTTTCGTAATAGTAAAGTGACTTTATAGAAATTGAGTTCTTATAATAGTTTTCTAGTATTTAAAACATATTATCTGACACAACTTTAACTTCAACTCTACTCTCAAAATTGGGTTTTAAGAGTCATTGGATTTTTTTACATAGAGACACTCATCAAGTGACAATGCATTTTATTTTAAAAGTATATGTAGTAGGAAAAAAATTGCTGACACTAGAAATCGTAATGTTTTTACAGCTTTATTAATTATAGTTTTTAAGAAAATTACATTTCAAGTTATAAGATGTGTAAAATATGTACTGATCTTCCCTTTTAAATGTAATGTAACATGTTAACGAGTTTCCGGAATTGAACAATATTCTAAGTATTCTAATTCAGTAAATTTTCTTATTAGGTAAACTTTGTACCTTTCCTGAAGAATATTGTACTTCAGGAAAAAATTCACCCTTTACAAATTAGTGGTCCAACATTTGATTAATATTAGAGTGAAAATCAAAATCCCATTTTACACATTATTGGCTCACCCTGTATCTTGAAACGTCAGCATTAAAATATTTAAACCGTAATTTACCTGATTTATTAAAATCAATACTAGGGTAAAAAAATTAAGAACATTTTCTGTATTTTAACCAGCCGTCATTTTGTGTTAGTGTAAAATTACTACTAGATTACAGTTTTTTTTTTTACTAAACCAGATCTTTAAAAATAGTTATCACATGATCTATTTGTATTGAAACATTTTGAATTGTCGCCAAATATCCTTTTTGTTACACATGCGAAAAAATACGTTTTACACCAGGAAACATGAATGAGATATCTGTTTTCTATCTTTCATGGTTTACAAATTATTTAACCATTATGGGACGTATTGACAACCACTGCAATATTACCAACTGTTACACAATGAACAAAGACATTGTAGGCGTTACAGTTCTGCTTAATGTAAAGTTGGTATTATTTGCATTTTAAATATTAAGTAACCAAGTCCTACCCCTGCTGCTTCTATTGTTGAATAACTTCATTTCTTCTCTCTCTACAGTAGGCAATGTACTGAATAATTTGATACAAAACGCAGATATTAATTGAATTTTGAGAAGAAACGAAACGTACAAATGTCGTTAAATCTAAACTAGTTTTCTTGAAAGTCCTTGTGTACTTAAGACGTTTAATTATTGAGTGTATAGTTATTGAAAATAAAAGTGTTAACCGATTTCATTTAGGTTTCATTTTATTGTAATCTGTTGCATGTTTTAAGCTTTCTAAGTATCTGATGGATAAAAAATATCTATGTAGAGTTTTTCTATTTATCGTCTATCAAATATGCAGTAGGCCTACTATACAGACAAATTCGTTGACCGATTTCAATCAAATTTGAAATATGAGTATATTTTGACCACGTGTTAGAACTTTTTTCATTTTTGCATTTATAAAATAACTTAATATTTTGCGGCTGCTGAAAGAAAAAAAAACATAAAATTAAGATTTCCTAAAATTAGCTCCGCCGATTTTAATTAAATTATGCCTAAGTATAATTCAAACCATTGTTCTAAATATCCAAATAAAATCTACTCGTCTCCGTTTCTCCAAGTTGTGCTTCGTGAGTTATTGGTAAAATTTTAAAAAATTGACGGTCATAATATTATAAAAGATGTAATTTTTCAAAAACGACTCAACTGATTTCGTTCAAATTTTAGTGAATTGAGAAGAACCCAAATCCGTATAAAATCAGAAGTTAGCAATTATAATGGTTTGAAATAATTGGCAGAAAAGCTCGATTTTATTCAAACACTATTTACGCTGAAGACATATGTATTGCACAAGTGAAGCAAGTTTAAGTCCTTATTTAAATATGTAATTACTTGTTTTAACAAAAACGGATCGATGGATAATTTTCACATTTTGATTGACAATTACCGAACTAAGATTTTAGTTCGTTTTCATTTGTTTTACGGGCTGGTGAGTCATTGCAACGTTTTTACACCATTTTTCTCATATTCAATTGAATTACACCGCTGCTTTGTTTTATACTTTACACGGATTTCCTCTTCCAATACTGTAAACACAGAATGCTTTTCCCGCAGTGTATAAACCTTGAGAGGCAATCCATCAACAGCTTCATAATTGAACGCTGACGCGTTGCTCTGTTTTTACGTTGTTATCTTTTTCCTACAACAAAGTTATAAATTCTATCTAGAATTATATAAGTTGTTAAAATATAGTATGTCAAGATGATTGTAGATTTAACGACTTTAATAAGAAAATCTATTGATGTTTAACATAATTTGTCACATTTTAAATGGTATTTAAGTTATGATACTGTCTCTGTTGCAAATGTTTAAAGAATTTAGATTGGTTGTTATTGCAAATTCTCGCATAATTTTAGAGAAAATTATGCGATAAGTCAAAACATTGATGTTCCTTATGGATATATCCTTTTTTAGGTTCCCAAATGTAGATTGAGAAATGTCATCAGTAGAGAGTGGGGCAGTTGAAGACAAGATTGGGGTGGGGGTAGATGGGTGTGTGATGAGGAGGATGATGGGTGTAGTGGGGTTTGGTTGCCCTGCCCCTTGTCCCTCTCCTCCCCCCCTTACCCCACCCATTGGCTCCTCCCTCCCCATCCGCCATTTTTTGACGTCTTTTGTAGAAGTCATTTAGACATCCCTAGTCCCTTCCCTTTTCCCCTCCGCCCCATCGCCATTTTGCGGCCCCTCCCTGTCGTCGTAACCGTTGACGTCGACCACCATCTCTCCATAGTCTACCCGTCGCTGCCCAACCCTTTGCTCCCCCCTCGTGACATCATCCCCCTCTCCACCGTCAATGTGCCCTCTCCATTGCTTTGCGGCTGTGACCGTTGACGTAAAAAGAAAATATAGTTGTTGACGTTATTGCAGAAAATCTAATTCTTTCAAATTTTGCGTTCTTGCCAATTTTGTTCAAATTTTACCGAAGTATGAAAATTACAAAAAAAAAATACAAGGAAAACACAGTAATAAAAAATAAAAAAATACATTTTCCGTCTCAAATTAAAATAGAGACATTTTTGGGAGATATATTAGTTTTGGATTTGTAAACTAATGTGAGTGAGAGAGTGAGAAAGTGAGAGAGAGAGAGAGAGAGCGAGAGAGAGAGAGAGAGAGAGAGAGAGAGAGAGAGAGAGAGAGAGAGAGAGAGAGAGAGAGAGAGAGAGAGAGAGAGAGAGAGAGAGAGAGAGAGAGAGAGAGAGCTGGTGCAATGGTTTTACAAAGTTTATTTTTAGACAATTTCTTAATAAATTATGCTGTTATTCGAATATTAATCGGTATATCTTTAAGAGACAAATACTAGTTATGTCAGTAAAATGAAGAAAAAAAATCAAAACTCTATTTTACTTACCAACAATATATTTGAGCTTTACCGACGTAGAATTCGTCGTTGCGACAAATTTTTCCAGCTGAAAACAAAGAAAAGAAAACAATAATATTTCATAGCAGGAAATATAATCCCGTTACTTTAGATTAGGAGGTTATAGGAAGAGGTTTAAATAATTTCAAGTTACTTAAATCTAATTTTTCAATTATTACTACAGTAGAGTCTAATTTCTCAATATTTAACATTTCAAATTAAATTGACGTATTACACTTAGTATTGACATGGAGGAACAAAATCTGTTACATTGTGTGTTTCTCTTATGAAATCCTAGTCATTACAATCGTTAGTCCTTAGCGCTTGAGAATCTGGTTGATCCGTGTAGCCACTCGATCGGTTGCCAATCAATGGCACATGGACACCGCAACAAGTTCAAGTGCGTAATCGTTCCTCGTGATTCTGTGCGTTCTCCGAGGGCCAATATTTAATTGGAACTGTCCGTAATACAATAAATTGTGTGGATATCGGTAAAACGGCAAACTAGGAACTTACTTAACGTCAGACTAAACGCGCGCGCGAGTGTGTGTGTGTGTGTGTGTTCTAGTGCGTTCGTACCTGTTTGGGTATGGTATTATTTCGAGTTAATATTGTAAGTTCTTCTGATAAAATCGTTATGTCAAATTATCAAAGCTGATGACACGTGTCAACGTTGGCTAGACATTGTTTTTTTTGAGTGTCATTCACTAAATTTGTACTGTCGGACATCACGGGCCGTTACACAAAGTTTGTCTCCTGTCAAGCAACCTGCATGGCCTAGTTAAGCTCCGTAATAAATAAATTCATCCTATTTGTTGAAAATTTAAAAGAATAATATAAGTTGAGATGCTTAACTAGGTAATGTGTGTGAAATTATATTCCCAAAAACCCAATACAACAAATAATTAAGTTCAGTAATAGACGTGTAAAAAGTCAGGAGACGTAGCAGATTCGTTGTGGTGGTAAGTCGCTTAATGTGAGTATCCACCTGTTTGGCGACCACTACTTTAATATCATTACCTGCAGATTATAATCACCACATAATGAGCTGATAAAGATCAAAATATAATATGAATCTCCTGAAGACACTTTCAAATTGTTGCAAAAATAAAAAAGATATCGTGTTCCGTAAGTAGGGTGTCAAACTCTGAAAGTTGATTCTGTACATCAAAATAACTCAAAGTTTCTTATAAATTTTTATCCACAGATTCTTCTTTTTTTGTCTATGTGTATATTTATTGGTTTAAAAATGGCGTTAATTAACATTTTTGTTGACAAATATCTCGTTTAAAGTTAAAATGAAGTATGAAGAAAATTTTTCAGTGTGTTTTTTTTTATATTTTGTTTGCAATCCTTATTAAAGCATATATGTTATAAACTCTAAAGTCTCTATTTTCTTCAACTTTAGTATGAAATGATTGTTTGATATACCTCTAAACGAGGTCGTTATTTAGAAAAATCGGGAGGTTAATTTCTAAATTTAATAAAGTTATTTTAAAAATAATCTTTCACCCATGAGTTGTATAGCATTCGGTAATATCTCATTATATCCATCTATAAAATCTATATCAAACGTCCCATAAACTATACTAAATATCATAACCTTAAAATTATCAAAAATATCCGAAATTCTTTTCAAAATTAGGATGAAATCTAAATCAAATGTCTAAAGAGCACTGTGGCTAAATTTACAATAAAAAAAATAGATAAAGCTCAAATATGACTTTAATTCTAACCCATTTAAAACTTATTTTTATTTTCTGTGTTTAAAAAAAGTCAATTTTTAAATAGCAGTAATTTCGTTCACTTTAAATGAACTACAGTTGTTAAATATTTCATCATCAAAAGCAAGAACGTTTATGTGTAGATGTGTCAAATAAAGATGATGATTGAAGTAATTGAAACGTCATCATAGCCTATTCCTAGTAAGGAGTACTTTTTTTAATTCGATCATTGAATCAATTTTTAAGGGTTAAAAACAGGTGTATTACAGAAATAAGACGTAAGAAGTTTGGTTACTTGTTTGTTAGAGTGACTTTGTGAATGACAATTATATTATTTATGTTCGGCTTCTATTGTTGGTAAACTGTCATTTTACCTTACTATTCAGACAAAGATAATCTAACAAATATACCTTTATTTCACTATAAAACAATTTACTTGTATTTTCCGCAAAGTTACCCTACCTCTGCTTCTAAAGGCAATTGTACTGCTAAAACAATCCCCTAAAGACAACTGCATCTGATGATAAATAATTACATTACGCCACGTAGTTCCTTGAGAGTCCTGTGGGAATGATCCAGGATAAACTGAATACAGTCAACAACAGACTGTCTTCGAGAAAGTTATTACACTAACTAAAATAACAGTGTGTTTCAATTATATATCCTATATACAGACTCTTTTAAATACAGTTGCTTAAATACAGAATATACTTCAACACATAATAATAAGTAAATAAATGGAATAAAATAATACCAATAAATAGTTAAATACCAATAAACGGAAATAAATACAACAGCAGATAAAATGTATTAAATAAATATTTTATATCTTTTTCTTTAACTGAAAATAATTTTGACTGAAATAACAATGTGTTTTAAGTATATGTGTGTATATATATATATATATATATATATATATATATATATATATATATATATTATGCATTTTGTTTCTTTCTATATATATATATATATATATATATATATATATATATATATATATATATATATATATACTGTGGACATGTTCATCAGCATGGACCGCACTGCTATTACCTGGACTCTGAGATGAATGGGCCCCTATATATATATATATATATATATATATATATATATATATATATATATATATATATATATATATATATAGGCCAAAATGTGGGGAGGGATGTCACCACTACTGTCATGGGGGGGGGTGAGTCGCTCCTGGTATAAGGTGGAAGTGTTTGCATTACATTGCCCCTGGTGTTTTATTTACAATGTATATTTTTGTCATACAAAAAACTTAAAATATACAATAATAATTTATTTCTCAATTTAGTGCGTAACACTTATTTAATATCGTCTACCCCGTAGCTTACATTATAACTATAAAATCACCATCTTTACCATAAAAAAAGATATTTTCAGTCATGTACGTTTTTGTTTTGAAGAAACGATTTTTCAAATATATACCAAGACCAAAATATTTAAACGAACACGATGTTGAGAGGGTTGAACAATTAGAAAATTTTGGAAAAACTGAATATTAAAAGAAAATTCAATGTTTTGCAAAATTTGATACCAATATTTCAATCCATTCCCGAAACATTTAATTGTTTATATTTCCTAGATAAAAGGAAAGCGATGTTTTAAGACACGTGATTATATATTTTATTTTAATTGATTGAATGTCCCCTATCATCTCGCGAGTCACATCCTCTATATAATTTTTATTTGTTTATAAAAGATATTATTTATGTATGACATAAGAAATTAATTATTCACGTTTTAACTTCCTTATGAATCATATTGCTACAACACAGCCGTATATCTACATCATTTTATGTTTTCAGTACTTCAAAACAAGTCTTTTGAATCACGATATTTCTGAAATTCTCGAAATACCTGTTTCGTAATGCCATAATATTTCCGCATTCGTTTATTTCACAAACCAGGAATTCAACTGAATGTGGTGGAATGGAAAATATTTGCCTACAGCGTACTTTTAAACTACTGTAATTTGAAATGTAATGAAATCCAACAAATTTTGGAAAATCACTTTGTAATTGAAATACACACGTTAAAATGAAGAATCTTAAAAATAACCAAAGTACCAATTACTAATCTCTTAAAATGTTCTACTTCTGACAACATTCCCTTCGTAAAATTGCTAAATCTGTCTCAATAACGTAAGAAACAACACGTATATAACGTACACTAAAATATCTTTAAATTTTACTTTACTAATGAAATATAAATGTATCCTACTTACTCAGCCTTATCATTCAATGTATTGCAAGCCTATTCTCTAAATGCAATGCCCAAAAGTTGGTGTCTCAGGCTTATTGGAAGTGCACTATGTAACGTCGGCCCGGACACATGGATAGAAAACATTATTTATTCTTCTGCTCATTTATGAAAACATTATAACATCTAAAGTGTGAGTGTGATACATCACTGAGGCTGAGCTATCTTGGAAACTTCCCTTTTAGGTGGACTGAATCAAGGCATTTCATCTAATAGCATATACTTTTTAATTAAGCAGTAGTATATTTTCTCCCTTGTTGTTTTCAGGTATAAAAGAATCAAATGGAAGAGAACGAGAGTTGATCAAGAGAGACCTAAGAGAAAGAGAGGGATTTAATCCAAGAATACATGAAAAAGGTATAAAACCAGATGTGTTCCTTTGACCTGCCACACTTGTACCCATTACACCCTGAGAAGACCAGTAATATAACGTGGAGTGATAATAAACTTTACTTGAATATATTTTTTAAATTAATTAAACAATTATTCTGTCTTTAATCCTGCAATAGCTGAAGAAACATTAATTAAAAATATAATAGAAATTTATATAACTTTCTTTAAATTGTTTTTATTATTATGTAAATTATCAACCATATTTACCGTAACTGTAACTAGTTTTAAATAACTAAGAATTCTAAACAAAGCTTTTCAACAGTACTAAACTCTCCAGATTAAACAAAAGGAAACAGGAACTGTAACTCTGTATTGTTAAAAAGAAAATGCAGTAAATTGAAATAGTACTGAATAGAATACCATCACAGAAACGTTTCCTTCAAGTTTCTCAGAAAAAAGCATTTCATTGTTAAAATTTATTATATTTATCGTTTTACACTTTTATAAGGATCTCTTTAACAGTTTATAATCTTATAATGAATGAACAGTGTTTCAAAGGTGAAAATTGAATTCAGTTTTCTAAAACGTATTAGTAATAATTAAGTTACACATTTCCCGTGATAATCAATGATCAGGTTATAACATTTGAGAACACAGAAAAATACCTGGATATGACCATGGATTTAAAACTAAAATGGAAAGAGCACGTTAAGAAGAAAAAAGAAGAAAACACTATTAAATTCAGTGATCGGGCGTAACTCTGAGTTAACAGTGGAGAATAAATTATTAATTTATAAACAAGTACTCAAGCCTGTTTGGATGTGCGGACTTTAATTGTGGGGGTGTATAAAGAAGACCAATCTGGAAATGATCCAAACCTTTCAGAACAACGTTTTGAGGGGGGTAGCAAACGCACCGTGGTATGTGCGCAACAAGAACCTGCACCGTGACTTGCGCATCAACCTAGTCGTCGATAAGGTTAGAAAGAAAGCAGAGACTGCATTTCACATGAAAACCCTGAAATGTAAGCTACTCTGGATATACCACGAAAAGGAGACATAAAAGAACAAAACCATATGAGCCTACCTAGTTAATGTAATAGTGGTAATTTATAAAAAATATGTAATTATTAAATAGTGATGTGATGATGGATGTATACTAGGGAAGTCTATTGATGACTACACCTCATGTGTCTATAATGTTGAGCTTGACTTATGAGAAAATTTATACAGTATAACGAACAAACAGAACACGATTCTCACAAAAAATACGCATAAGTATCAGTCGCGTTTCTATACAAGTACTATAACTTAAGTTCAGTTATAGTTTGATTGGTGTAGCTCGTGTATCACTGAAGAGGACGACCTTGTCATTGAAACGCATCTGATACTTAGGCTATTTTTTGTGAGAATCGTGTTCTGTTTATTCATTATACTGTATATTATATCTATAAAATAATTATTACTTATTTACAAATGGTTTTAAAGTTACGACGGTATTATTAGTATTAATTTATGATCTACTCAGTGATTGAACATTATCATCATTAATAGCCTATTTTGTAGTTATTAATTTAATATTCATTATAGTAAGTTGAAGATAAATGCATATTTTTCTTACTATAGTCAGGTTTGTTCTGTAAAAACTCTTAGAAATATAGCAGAGTTGGAAGATTGTACTTGTTTCAATTCTACCTTTTATGGAATTGTGTGAGTTTATGGAAACTCGCAAGTGATTTCGCGTAGTGAAAAAGGCTTGAAGGTTTTAAAGGTTTTGTTCCAACTGTCTTGATGAATATTTATTTTATACTTCTCACCGTTTCGCTCTCTACCGTATCGATATTGAGTTTGATGTTAAATTATTTTTTGAGTGTATTAAAACGTACAAAATCTAGTTAAACTGTTCAACGAATCGCTAGATTTTTTTTTCGAGGAAAAGATTTAACAAAAGTTAAAATTAATGTTACACATGAATTTAATACTTCCACGTGTATTCAACCCTATACGAGTATTTATAGAGATCTCTTTAAAAAATAAATGAGAGTTCAAAGATAAAAGCCATTTACATTACCACTTAAATACATGACTAATTACCCCTTGAGAAGAAACAACCCTTTCTACATTGCTGCACTGCGGTGTTACACAACACTTTAATTATTCTATTTCTCCCTGTTGCTCTGTTTAATATTTTTAATTTTAATGATTTAAATTTGTTTCTTTGATGTTTCCGAAGTTACGCTCTCTAATTTGAAGAACTTTTTAACAAATTTCTAATACTGAAATTTTAACTATTGCAGTCTTATTTATAGAAACACCAAAATAAGAGACTATGAGATCTCCAACAATCCTAGCGTAGGATTAATTTTCCACTATTTTTAGCTGATTTATGTATATAATTTTGAGTGGTTAAACCTTCCGGTTAGCTCAGTGTATTAGGAAAATATAAACAAAACGTTTAGTGTCATGTGACATGTATCTGTCCGTGTGTACCCAACCTATCAGACTTATTTGACAAAAACGTTAAATTTATAAATAAATGAATATATATTATATGTTTAAACGTGTGTCTTCATCATATTATTTATTTTATATATACATACTTAAATCTATATATAAACTTTTGTATATATATACCATGTGTCCAAAAAGTCCCCCCCCCTCTTTTTTTTATTAATGGAAATAGACAGATTTTCTTTGGGAAAAGTTTAGATAACCAAAGGAGGAGTTTTTTGAAGTATCAAAATTTTCAACCCTTACCCCCAAAATGGGGTAGTTTGGGGGTAAGTCAAAAATTTTAAATAACAACCCCTATTGAGTGATGCCTTATTTTAAAGGTCTTTTCAAAAAAAGAATAATGGCGCAAACCAGAGGTGTCTAAGTTCATCTTACCCAACATAGCGACCAATCGAATTGTGATTTTTACGTTAATTATTAGACCGGAAATGTTACGAAATGTACAACAAGCTTTTGTGTCCAGAATCTATTTCTCCCAAAAAGTAAATGGTAGCCATTTCAAGAACTTAGTATGAGCTAAAACAACAAGGTAAGGCTCTTACCGTCATTTTACCAACATAGAGCAGTTTGTAATGTAATAAAAACAACCGGAGTTTGTAGGTTAACATTGGAAAAAGTGTGTGTGTGAGAAAAAGAGAGAGAAAGAGAGAGAGTGTGTGTGTGTGAGAGAGAGAGAGAGAAGAGAGAGAGAGAGAGAGAGAGAGAGAGAGAGAGAGAGAGAGAGAGAGAGAGAGAGAGAGAGAGAGAGATTTATACCCTCCAATACTCTAATAGCGTCAGGGAAGAGAACAAGACTTGGTCAGGAGCGACATAATAGGAAACACGAAAGAGAAGGATCTAACTGAGATAAGATTAAGGTGTTCTCGGGATTTCCAAGCACACTCCAGATTCTACAGCTTCTCTCCAACTCTGTCACACTTGATGGGCGTTGTAAAGGAATTGAAGTATCTGAACGTTCTAACTTTTATGTAATATTTCTTCAGACTTCTGGCAAATCGCCGAACTTAGATCCTTTTAAATGTTATCATTACGTACACCTTACTATTTTGTTTTACATACCTTGCCAAAAGTAATTCAATTTCTTATTTATTGCTACAGCTGTTTCGCCTTAACAGAAGACATACTCAGGGAAATATCGCATATGAAATTTCAAACCCGGTTGGTATTTGTTAAAATTAAATAAAAATTAGTTCCTTGATGTGGCCACGTCCTTCCACTTCTAATATAATTAGGCAACTAAATTAAGTAGTTAGTGTGTTTTTGTCTTACGTGTGCCACGACTGAGGATGCCTTCTGTTAAGGCGAAACAGCTGTAACAATAAATAAGAAATTAAACTACGACAAGGTATGTAAATTTCAAACGACAAGATTGCATTGATAAATTTCAATTTGTTTTTCTAGTTTTTTGTTGCTTCCCTGTTTATTATATGTATTTGATTGTGTTCAATTTATTGACATATTATTTTTTTTAATATTACTCTAATTTCTTTGTCTCTGTGATTAAGGCTGATTTATTATATATATGTTATGTTTTATCTTGTTTATTATATAGGATATACTATTATATAATATATACTGGTGTGTAGGGTATTATAAAACCCGAATCAAATCAATCATGAGAAAAATGAAAACGCCAACATAACCTAGATCGATGTTGAAAAATAAAACTAAGATTTTTTTCAATCTTTCACATGTTCTGTGTTTATCATTTTTGATAACGGGATTAGATTTATACCTCCAAAATGTTGTTCATTGTAATAAAGATTAACACACGATATTTCGAGAGTGTAACGTATCAACTCCCATTATCAATAATAAAAATTGTTACAAACAAAATATACCCAAACAATTTAATTTATGTACATTTTACTACACGTTTTGTCCATAATATAAAATCTTACATTCCATATTAGGAAGGGTTTTATTGTAAACTCTACATTCACTTCTGATAACCCTGTTCTACAGTTTGTCTGTGGAAACCACTCCAGTACTTACACTTCCCTTAGGACAAAACAAGTCTCTGAACGTAAACCTGATTAATTTCATTACCTCTCCTAACCAACCCTTCCATCCCTGAGAGGTTGTGAAAATTGTTTTATAAAAGTCGAGTGAATTAGAAGATTTTACTTTGAAAAATAATTAAATTATTAAATTGAAGTTTATATTGAGTAAAATAGGATAAAAATTTTGAGTTCCATGCAAAATATCGCGTTGAGCTCATTAAATTAAAAAACTACTTACCACGTTGTATACAGGCTGTCCTAAATGTCCTTCCTGTATGATAATAAAAGCTTTTACAAAACTTCAGAAGTTTAAAAATATTTGTTATAATTTTTTGTCGTTTTTAAAAAAAATTATATATATTATATTCTGCTACATTATCTCTATAATATTATTGTTTATGTATGAAAAAAATGAGCTTTCTATAGTAAGTAGGCGTTTAGATCTAGATTTTTACTCAAATATTCATGTTTCGGGAAAACCTCACTCTCTCTCTCTCTCTCTCTCTCTCTCTCTCTCTCTCTCTCTCTCTCTCTCGCTCTCTCACTCTCTCACTCTTTCACTCTTTAAGTTTATTGTTGTCTCTCAAATAAGTATTTTGAGGTTAGGTAACGTAGATAAACAACAACAAACTTTGTTTCCATGGAAACCAGTTTTAAATCAAATAGTTTACAGAGTGTTTCAATGAATACTTTTAAACTTTTATATATATATTTATTTATTTATTTATTCAAATTATTTACATAATCGGTTGAGGTGTAAGCGCATCTCGTTTTTCATTACACGAACGTTTATGACATGACAAACATTCCAGCTGAAGTCAATTTCTTGTCAAACTCGACTCTGTACATCAGGCGTCATTTCGGAGTAAATTCGATTTCTCAGCTCACAGAAATCGGCATGTACAGGCGGATAATATAGAGTTGATCGTAAATTAAACCTCATAAGAAATAATCAAGCATTAGTCAAATCTGGTGAACGAGGCGGGCAAGCTATTGGCCTTCCACGACCAATTTACCGACTTCGGGATCGTTTATTAAGGAATTGTGCGAAAGAGAGGTGGAAACACTGTCTTAATGTTAGTGAATACTTCCATCTTCAATTAACTGCGAAATGAGAATATTTGTAATTTAACTATTGTTTTCCAATGAGCAAGTTTTTTAACCATATAAACACAAAACTGTACCAGATTTTAAATTTTAAAAAAAACAATTAAAACATAGGACGTGCAACTTTTCATAAACCTATTCTGTTCGACAACTCCAAAATCTACAACCATTGCTACCAAACCTTTTGTTTTTTACGATAAAAAAAATACTAAAACAAAAAACGTTTAAAACATAACCTCAAAAATTGAACATAAAAAACAGAATTAAACCTTCTGAAATTTTTGTTAAATTTGGCATGTAGACTAGGTTTTATTATTAGTCAAATGATTAGAATAGTAATCAGATAATTTCAAAATGGCGGTAGTTTGAATATTTCCTTCTTCAGTAGGAACTACATGAACCAACGATACAATACAAAAACAATTTCCGCGTTCTATCTTGTAAACGTATTAACTCCTTATCTACTATTTTTTATATTTCTCACAGTGCCAAAGTTTAAATTTCCTGAAAAACAAGTAACGATAAACTTTATATAAATACGCATTTATTATAATTGATAACACCAACAAAGTCAAGACATCAAGGTCTCACCATTTGATATTACAACATAAGGTTGCTCTCATATAGGCTAACTATTTTGTTGAGTGATATTTCTTACTTCATTGTTCAGTAAGTAAAATATGTATTTTAATTATTTTTACTTTATCACATAAACATAGTATAGATTTTTATTGACTATGTCGTGGAAATATCTGTTTTGAGATCCTCTAGGCCTAATAAATTTAATTTTGTAATGTTTTGTGTCTGTCTTCCTTGATCGACGGGTGAACCTATGACGATCAAATTACACATTTGGACATATTTTGTCCGTATTTCAAGTTTTATTTTAATAATTTAAAATTATAAGATAGCTCCCATAAGACAAATTTCAATTTTCTCAAATTTAATTTACCTATTTTTTACTAAAATATTGTCGCTATATAGACGAACAATACAAATTCGACTCAAATTTCCCTTATACAAATTGTGGAAAAGTGTGATGAAAATTTTTAAATCTCTATTTGGAGTTATTATAAAACGCTTAAAAAACATTTTTCTCGAAATATGTTAAACCGATTATGACCATTTTTTACTATGTAAACGAAAGAGTGAATTAAAAATGAAATGTGATTTAGCCTACGTTTAAAAATTTTTGACACGAAACACTCTTAGACACACTTAAATGTGTAAAAATATTAATATAGTTAATTAATTACCTTAGAGGTTGTCCTCAGTCCGTATAATAGTTTGGCTACAGCGCTGTAGCAAAACTATTATACGGACAACCTGCAAGTTAATTAACTCTATTATATATTAAAACAGTCCAAGGCAATACATTATACTTTATAAAATGTAAATATTAATTCTAAAAATATATTATAAACAATTTTGTAAATTGTTGATAAGAAGGGACACCCCATAACATTTATATGCATTTAGAAATACATGGTGATAAGATCAGTAATGAAGAAAATCATTTTTAAATCTCACATATTTGTACTACATGAAAGGCGCACATATTTTTGGATAGAAAGAGTCAATATTTTTAATGTTAACATATCCTTGAAAATAGCTTATTGAGAATTTATTTTAAGAACAATTTGTAATAGTCTACAAAAAAAATCAGTTTTAGTTAATGGGTATTTTACATTAGGTCTAATTTTATAATTTTAACTTTACTGTTTCCGATTTTTTTTTGTCTTTTTTTTTTAATGTATTGTGTAAATAGGAATAACCCAAACGATTGTGCCAAATTGCAAGTTAAAGAAAAAAAAATTAATAGTCTTCAATAGTATTTCTTAACAAACGAAAATTTATCTTAGATGAACGTAAGTAAAAACTCTATTGTAATCAATAAAGAAGTATGTATAGAACGAGTTTTTATCAAGAGCTAAGCGAGTGGAGTGCTCATCTAATTATAAACAACTGAAAGGTTTTCCCATTTAAACAAGAAGGAAAAAGTGTTACGTTCATAGGAGAGACGTGCCGACCCGGGCGATGCGAGTATAGTCTCAATTTAATTATAATCAATTTTTATCTTCACTAGAATCAACTTTCTGACATGGGCGAAGTTTTATTAACGAATGCTGCAGCATTCATCTCTGACCAGTACTAAACAAATAAGACGGTCGTTGTAATCGAGTTGCTGACAAGACCGTAGCTGAGTGGTAGCTCCATTTGGAAACACGACCGTGTTCGGCTCTGCTATGTATCATAGAATCAAGAACACAGTGCAAAAAACATTACTTAAATTTTCTCAGTCACCAGCACTCGAAACTAAATAAAATCCAGCAAATCTATTTGTCACCGAAAATGTTATTTCAGTAGTTGCGCATAAGTCAAAACAAGATAGTATACTATAGACACAACTTAGACAAAATATTGGTTTAGGAACTAAACTTACCTCGATAGTTTCATAAATAAGTCCTCAGAGTACATCCTGTTTGACTTAAATTGATTTTTTTTCCAAAGTTCGGAGGTGAAAGTTTTTCTTGTAAATTATTCCGATATATATTTTTGCATGCTATTTCGGTTATTAATCTTTACATTTCAAAAACGTAATTGATAAAACAAATTATGAGAAGTTACGTCTTTTATAACAGCCCCATTGCCGATTTTTGGTCTTTTACCGGTAACCCATGAACCGGCTTGTTTGGAGGGATCGCGACAAATACGGTTTCTTTGGGTCCTTAGATAAATTATGCCTATATCTTAAAAAGCGAGTAATTCTTATGACCCATATTGAATTTTTGAAAAAAAGATACCAGAGATTTAGCCAATATATGACCGCTGCAAAATTTTATTAAAATCAGTAAGTTTGGGCTGTAAAGCACTGGACAGACAACAGAAGACGGAAACATACACTTCCAAATCCACTTTTTTTGAACACGCAGGACGTCAAAACTGATATAGCCGCAAAAAACTTGACAGCATTGTTTTGAATGATATAGAAACGTACTTCATACTCATGAGAAAGTCTTAACGAAGTCGTCGATGAGGTTAGAAAGAAAGCAGAGACTGCATTTCACATGAAAACCCTGAAATGTAAGCTACTCCGGATATACCACGAAAAGGAGACATAAAATAACAAAACCATATGAGCTTACCTAGTTAGTGTAATAGTGGTAATTTGTAAAATTATGTAATCATTAAATAGTGATGTGATAATGGATGTATACCAGTAGGGAAGTCTATTGACTACACCTCATGTGTCTATAGTAAGATAGATAAATCATTACGCGATCTGTATAGTGGTCATGGTGTAATAATTTTTTTTTTTTTTTTTTTTTTTTTTTTTTTTTTTTTTATATTTATTTATTTCATTTCAAATTATACATTAAAACTAGTCTTACAGACTAACCATCAATTTGCCTCTAAATTGTATCTTATATCCAATAAGTCTCTAAATTGTATCTTATATCCAATAAGTCACCCACCAGTGACCCAAAGTTATTATATCACCCAATGTTTACCAACAACCAAACACTTAGACTAACTCAAAAGGTTTTGTTCTCTTCAGTCTTCTGATTAAATCGCGGTTGTCAAGAAGTTGTACTGCCTCCTCATTTACATGATGTTTCAAACGAGATTCGTGCTTCACAGCAAACCTTTTTATTTCAGTAAAAACATCTGGAATTCCAAGATCCCTATGCAAATCAATATTTCGAATGTACCATGGAGCGTTGACCATGTTCCGTAATACTCTATTTTGAAAAGTTTGGATCTTTTCAATGTGGCATTTTTTGGCACAACCCCAGAGTTGTATACCGTATACCCAGACAGGTTTCAAAATCTGATTATAAATTAATATTTTATTTTGTATTGACAATTTAGACTTACGTCCCAAAAGCCAATACAGCTGACTGTATTTGATTTTTAGTTCAGTTATTTTCTTTTTTACGTGTTCATTCCAATTTAACTTGGTATCCAATGTCATACCCAGGTACCTTGCTGTATTTTCACATGGAATTTCAACTCCATTCAGTTTTACTATACGATGATTCTTTATATTTCTATTTGTGAAATTGATGTGAGCAGATTTCCTCTCATTTATCTTAATTTTCCACTTCTTAGTCCATTGATAGATGCTATCGCTTGCTTTTTGAATTCTGTTGGTAGCTTCTCCTAAGCTTTTGCCAACTGCCAATAAGGCAGTATCATCTGCAAATGTAGCTACAGTTACATTTTCTATTTGTGGTAGATCACTTGTATAGAGCAAGTACAATATAGGGCCCAATACGCTACCCTGAGGTACTATAATTAATAAACTAATAATAATTAAAGATATATCTATAAAATAATTATTTCTTATTTACAAATGGTTTTAAAGTTACGACGGTATTATTAGTATTAATTTATGATCTATTCAGTAATTGAACATTATCATCATTAATAGCCTATTTTGTAGTTATTAATTCAATATTCATTATAGTAAGTTGAAGATAAATGTATATTTTTCACATCCCGGAATATTTTAATTAGAGAAAACTTGGGAAGAGATTCCAATCCTTTTTTTAATATCATTTATTTCCATCAGATTATAGTTAAAATCTGTATACCAGCTCTAACAGAAAATCATATTCATTTCGATTATTTTTTTTAAATTTGGAATTTATTTTCGCGGTCCAGTTGCTTAAAATTATATCAGTACATAGAGGTTGAATGGGGACGGAAATTTTATCATCACTAGTACCGAAAGTGGTCTTTCCGGTACGCGATCCTGTTTTCCGTGCGCCTCGCGGAATAGCACTTCGCGGAAATTCGATCAAAGACCGGAATAACACTTTAGACATGAGTTATGAACGATACTTTTCATTACTTTGTAAATAATATAATAATAAAAGAAATGTAATTTATCAACAAAATGTAATTAATTACCCTCAAGATAGTAAAACTTTTAACCAAACATTTACAAACATTAAAGGTTATAATGAAGTTCTAAGACGGATGAAGAAATCCAGAGAGATTTTGGACACCATTAAGATCCGTAAGCTACAATACTTAGGACACATCATGAGAAATGAGTCCAGATACTCTCTGCTGCAGCTCATCATGCAGGGAAAAATAGATGGAAGGAGAGGACCAGGAAGACGAAGAATATCCTGGTTGCATAACCTTAGGGAATGGACCGGAAAAACATCTGTTGAACTTTTCCGAATTGCTGTCAACAGAGTCAAACTTACCCTGCTGGTCGCCAACGTCCGAAACGGATAGCGCACTATAAGAAGAAGAAAGGTTATAATGTCTACATTTTGAACTTCATTTATTTATTGACAATTTACTTATGAATATTGCAGGTTCCATTGTTACGTATGTTTATTCCTTTGTTGGGCAACTTAGTCTGTAGGATCTGAAATGTTTGTAACTGTTGAGTTTCCATTGCATTACTTTCAGCTGCTTTGTTACTCGTAATTAATAAGAACAGCTGATTTCATATAAATAACTACTGTTAGAAGCAACTTGTTACTAGCTCAACTGGTGTTAGAATGCATAGCTACATAGTACTTATGGGGAAAATGTTCACGGACTAGACCGGGAACATATCACTTTCAATGTTCACAGCTGTAGTTGAATAATAATGTAAATTGTTCTTATTGAATGGCTATAAAACTGTGTAAGTCTTGTTTAAACGAATTTCTTTACGTAACAAAAATTATAAACCACAGCCACTAGTTACTATTACTATTTTTTTAATAATAATATTGATTTCAATGCGCATATTTTAACAAAAACTTAAACAAATATACCTTCAATTTATATAAATACGTGTACTAATTTTTTTAATAAAAAGTATAACAAATTTAATTTAACTATAATTGAAAAATGATTGTAATGAATGTATGCATAACACTTGCTAGAGGAATTTATTTAAACGATTTTAATAACACAAAAACAGTTACAATTTTAAAACAAAAAGATCACTTTCTATTGTTTCATATGAACGTTACATAATCAAAGATATTCCCTGGTAATTAATATTTACAAATATGTAATCAATTTTTATTTATTAATTTTGCAGGTAATGGAGGAAACCCTTTCATGGTTAAATCAAGATTACCTCGTTGCCGTTTTGAAAGCGAGTGTTGAAGAAAACATAAATTCAATCAAAGATCTCACTTTTATTGATTTCAAAGCAAAAAAAGCTCTGGAGAAGGGTAAAAACTTCCTGAGTACAATATACAAAGTACAAGTCTGGTATAAACTCAAAACAGACGAAGTACAGAAGAAATGTTATATAATAAAGAAAGTAATAAAAGCTGCCGCTGAGTGGCTAGGCGACAAAGAAACAGAAATGTACAAAGTTTTACCAAAAATAGAACAATATATAAATAGTAAATTCGCACCAAGATTGTATATCTGTAAAGATGAAACAATGGTTATGGAGGATCTAAGTGAACAAGGATTCCAAAACGCCAGTATCTGTCCTTTGGATTATACACATTGTGAGTTGGCGGTAAAAGCATTGGCTAAATTCCACGCCGGTTCTCTTCTGTTACAACAGAACGACCCAAAGCTTGTCGAAGAAAGACTCGGGCGTGAACTGTTTATCAACAATCCGTCAATCGAAGTTCTCAGTATACTTGAAAAAAATATTTGCAAGATAGGAGATGAGATATCGACATGGCCAGAAAGCCAGCAATACGCGAAACATTTTTCTATTATTGCAAAACAAATTAGACCCTTTTTTGAAAACCTATCTAAAAGGAATTGTTTAAAAGTATTAAATCACGGTGACTTCCATTTTAACAATATGATGTTCAGATACGATTCCGGTAAAGTCAGTGAGGTTAGATTGGTTGATTTTCAAATTTGTAGATACGCTCCACCGACTTGTGACCTGCAGTATTTTATTGGATCCAGCGCAGATTTAGATGTAAGGATAAACAGACAGGACGAACTTTTGACTGTATATTTAAATACTTTTAACGATACGTTGGCTGAAATTGAAATATCGTCTCGCATCACAAAGCAACAGTTAGAAGAAAGTCTTCAGGACGACAGGGTGTTATATTTTTCTGGGCTCTTTACTTTATCTATTTTCCTTGTTGACCCTGAAGATTCATTTACTATGGAAGATGTGGATGTGGGAATGATTGAAGAGGAAGCCGATAATAGATTTAGCTGCTTGATGAAATCTAAAAGGTTTTCGAGTTTTATTCCAGCAGTCCTGGATAACTTACATAAGCGAGGAGTATTCCAAAGGTAATTTAATAATTTATAAATACTTAGTTTGTAACTATATAATTCTGTTGATATTGAAGCGCTCCGGTTTAATCAGGTGTTGCACTTAAAGATGTACATTAACAGTGAACACAAAATACGAGGGCTGTCACAAAAATAAGAGTAATGATGTTTTATTTAAATATAAAAAACTCATCTAAAATTACAGATTAAATTGTTCAACGTTAGATTAGGTTTCACAAAAAGTTTTTTTTACATTGATTGTAGTATTAATGAAAGAAATTATCCATGAATGATCGCAGCTTATTAGTTTGTATTTCCCCCCAAATAACGCCCGAAATTCTGTTTCAACTTCGGAAAGAGGTTTACTCGCCTGGATACAACTATGAGCTCTAGTGAGGATAAGAAATGATAGGAATGTTTTCCGCCACCAAAAATTCAACGCTTTGTAATCAATCCGACATCTTTGTAGAGTCATAATTAACAGTCTGATTAACATAATTAAACGAGAAAATAAAAGTGAATTTTATTTTTTGTAATGACTAATGTTATATGTTGTTGTCTGTGTGACCACGTCTCCACTTCTTTTGACCAGCTGGAAGCTCCGGCTGGCTGGAGACCGCGTACACTTAGCCGAATCTTGTCAGGATGGGCCAAGGAGTCGAGTTAGGACGCTAATGAACGCACGCAACGCAAGTGAAATTAAATATTATATTTTATTATATGGCCGAATTAAAGTTTACAGAATTGATTATAATTTATGAAAAAACATAACGGCAAGACTAGGCCTTAAAAGTGGCCGAAAAGCATACCGATGAATTTAATAGCACGTGGCCGAAAAATGGACTGACCTCGTCCCGTGGCGGTCTTCCGTCTAGCGGCTCTCGGACAAGACTCTCCCGACAAGACTCTGGACAAGACTGACTGTAGGCTCGCTAGCTCAAGGCCTCCACTCCTCGTCTCTCCCCTCCCCTTCTTCTACGTCATATTGCACTGCTCATCAAAATCGCAAGTGCCAATTCATATCTTATTAATTAAAAATTCCTTTTCATTACATTCTAATTTATTATTATTATGATTTTGGTTTGGTGGGCTCCTTGGCTGGGCCACATCTGAATAATTGAATACATGATAAGTGCAACACCTGATGAAGACGGAAATTTCACAGAAACAGGAATCCAGGGTAGTCACCAACAATAGTTTTGAACAGATTTAAAAGAAAATATTTATAAACTGGTAATTATTTTCTATTCAAAGACGACTAAAATATTTGAAAGAACAAAAACGTATCCATAACAAATATGGATTGCTAATTCGGTTATATAAGTGAAATTGTCTGTATTGTTATATTGTTAAATGTTTTCGCAACACCATTCGTCTTTGTTCTCGCCTAAGGAGAGGATGAATTTGTGGCATTGTTACGCAGAAATATTTTCACAATTGGAATGAATCGAGCTAGAAATTTTTATCATTACAGCTAACAGATAAATTGAAATATGACTATTCAAAACGAAAGGATGTCTACCAACTGGAAGTAAGTACAATCAGACAGAGTAGAAAACCTATCATGGCCGCCACGTTTTGTAATTCTGCTCCGCGGATCTCTACACTTACTACTACCAATGACTACATAAATACTATAAGACACGACATAGGATAGGGAAATAGTCTACGCTTTACGGGTGCTGTTCATCACAAGTTTGACTCACAGCTATCAGAAAGCGCTAGCAGCAGGTGCTTGACTGTACGCATCCCACTTGGTTGAGACTGTACAACTGTTGACCTCTCTCTCACAAACCTTCTCACTTATTTCCGTCTTACTAGTTGTTTTACCCGGCTTCGCCCAAAGCTGTGTAGATTGGAGGTTTATTATTATTTCTATAGTCTTGAGCTTGTACATGTTTTTATTTTGATAAGATAATTTTTAATTTGCACATATAATTTAGTATTTATAGGCCTAATGCACAGACATGGTTTTGATGCATCCCTCTACATGTATAGTATGCCTTTTAAAAAAAATAAAAAATCGTTTTCTTACTCTCTGAATACAAAAAATTGGTTTCACGGTTATGTATGTCTGTGTGTGTCAGAAATATCCAGCTTCAGATTCAGATGAAATTTTGTATCTATTCAATTGAAAACCAATATTTAATTGACAATTTCACCACAATTCCAGACGTTAGTTTATATTTATATTTTAGGGGTTTATGGCATTCCCCAAAACCCCTAAAAACTGAAAAAATCTAAATTTCTCAAAAATTGTCAATGTTTATGGGTACTTAAAAAATACTACAACATTTTTATAATTTTTTAAAAGATATTTAAAAGTTTAGTAATTTAGTCTAAATAGAAATATAAAAAATATATAAAAATTAAAAAAAAATCCTTACCCTAAAATTAATTTCACATATACCACATCATACAAAAAGAAGCAGCGTTATGAACTATAAGCTTGAAAAAAATGGTATAGTAATATATTTTGGGGAAAGAAAGCCATGAACACAAAAGTATGTCTTACCGTTACAAAACTTTTTGATTAACAAAGTTATATAACATAGCAGAATAATTTTTATAATTATTTTCAAGATGTACAAAATTTTAGTAATTCACTTGTGAACACAAATCTGTAAAATTATTTTTCCCGCGACTTTTCTGTATATGTTTTTGTCTGACAAAAATATGTTTTTGTCGCGACTTGTCTATAGTTGGGGCCACGGAATCGGGCGGTTTAGTGATTTTGCGATGGCCCACATTGGTTATAATAATGTGAAAATGCCTACATTGGTTATAATAATAAACTTGAAAAATTGAGCTCAAAATAATTAGGCCTAGTATAATTTTTTTTTAAATTACTTCCGTTATCGTATTTCTTAATCTGTTGTGTGTAAAATTATCGTTTGAAAACAAATTAATTTATGATTTGTTAAAAAAGGAAAGGATAGTGGGAAACCCCAATACCATACCCACATCTTACTGTAACAATGTCGTGAGGTGTTAAATTGAAGCTGCTAATGCTTTTCTGTTAACTGCTTTTCTTCTATCTGTTTTTAGGTTTTTTTGCTTTATTTCAATTTTGATGTAGTGAAGTAAGGAGTGTTTGGTCAGTGTAAACGTTTATATCTACTTTGTGAGTTGTTTGAAAATTTTAAACATGAGTTGTAAAATTTGTTATGCAAACATGTTTTTGATTGTGAAATCAGTCATAATTGCGTTTTCACCCATTTTATCATTTGCGTTGGAAAAACTAGTAGTACCAGTTAAGGGTTAATGTAATATTACATCCCATTATAAATTCATTGTATGTTGCAAGTATATAATGGCTAACATAATAGAATATTACGTTTTGAGAATGTAATTTAATTATTTATTACCAACACTTATAAACGTTTATTTTTATCCTGCCAAATTGTTTTATAGCCAGAAACAGATAACGACAGGGCAGCAGTTAGAAAAAAACAAACTTAGAAAATTGAACACAAATATTCTTACTGCTTAGTCCTATGATGTTATTTCTTGTCATATTTTTATGTAATAATATATTTTATAATTTTGCGATATTTTAGTTCTATGTTTACTTTATAAATTTGTATTTAGTTATTAGTTTCACTTTTTTTCACAAATTTATCAAGCTATTATTAAGGTTTTTATTTTATTATTTTGACTACAAATGAATTTTATCTGTAATATTTATGATTTTTACAATTTAAATAATTTTTTAGTCGTATGATGTTATTTCTTGTCATATTTTTATATAAGAATATATTTTAAAATTTTACTATGTTTTAATTCTACGGTGACTTTATAAATTGTCTTTACTTCCCCCCCCCCCATAAATTTATCAAGCTTTTCTTAAGGTTGTTATTTTATGTTGTTACGTATGTAAACAAAGTTTTCAAATCTCTTTTGTAAAATATTGTAACAAATATTATTAAAACATTTTTATAAACGTTTTCAATAGTATCCAAACAATATTTTATTAATACAGTATTTTCGAAACATTAAACAGTATTGCAAAACATTTTCCCATAAACCAAAATCAAATATGTTTTTAACTTCTTAAAAAATATTTTCCGGCGTATATTAGAAAAATGTTGAGAAAAGGTTTATACAATTTTTCATTACAATATTTTCAATATATTTCAAAATATTTCTAAAACTATAAACGACCAGTGTTTCCGTAACAATTTTTTTTTAAAGATTTTAAAAATGTATAAGATCACATGGATATTTTACTCATAATTACGATCGTCTTGGGGAAAGTATTATTTTAACGTTTTTGTTCTTTTAACTAGAATTGCATGATAGTATGAGTATTTAGAAAATGTTTTCAGCAAAAGCGGATGTTTTTGGTGCTGTTAGTAGTGACGAGTCCGGGCGCAGAGAAATGACCAGTGCAGTAGGTTAGATTATTATTTATTTACTTAACGTCGCAACGCAACTGAAACATTGTTTGACCGTAGAGCCACCTAGCGCCAGTCACGTCAACTTCAGATTCTCTAGCAGAGCGACAGCTCCACACCCTAGCGGGTAATGGACAACTCAAGAATAAGCGTAGAATATTTAACATGGCAATGTCGTGTCTTATAGTATTTATGTAGTCATTGCTACTACTCAACTACTTTACTCTGCCAAACCAACCAGCACACCAGAAATGATTTGATGATTATTTTATAAACTTAAAATAAGACACTAAATTATCAACATTAATGACACATAAGGCACCCTAGTTCTACCGGCATGGTTATTCGTATCCACCGCAAAACCGCACAACTGAGTACTTCGCCCGATGTTATTAAAAGAAACTATCGTGCCTCCGAACGTGTAACAAAACACTAACTGCAGTTGACGTTTGGTATTTTTAGTACATTTTAATTATTTTCAAATTCACTAGATAGGTTTTTCTATCGTCTCCTCAACTTTTATAGTTAATTAAAAGCCCATGAACAAATCGCAATGCTTATAAATTTCAATTCTCGCAGAATTGATATTACATTTTGAACTTTGAGTCCTGATTAGAAATACAAGTTATGTAAGTGAATAGTTTGAAATTATAAGACAGATAATGCAATGACTTGGCACAATCTATTCAATGACTTAGTATTATGATAAGTGCTAAATTAATAGTACTGCCTGTAATGATACCTCATTTTTAAGTAGTAAAGCGGCCTAAATATGGAGTTATGAAATTGGTTAATGTAAATATTTGGGTGTTCATGAAGGCACGTAGTGGAATATCAACAGAAAACATAATAATGAAAATGGTAGTTTTAAGTCATGAGTTTATCATTCATATAATTTGATTAACTATTTACTAACAAAACATTAATTAATTATTTGATCAGATAATTTTGTGATATTCCATGGTTTAGTTTCAGAGAATGAGTTGCGTTTTCGAAGATTTTACTCCACTCAAGAGGAGTACAGGATTTCTTCAACAAGTACTGTAGTTTTTGCATCCCAAGTTAAATATAATATCGATCTAACATACTAAAAATAGTGTAATTGTATTGGATATATATAAATATCTTATTTCAGTAATAAACTAAAACAAAATACTGTACTATGTAACAATTATTTCAACCAAGACGTTAAAAGCGAAGGTCCATCAAGAGATATCTATGATCAAGGTAACACTCTATGGTACTCTTT
>CAUPSG010000392.1:0-65664 GCA_963513935.1 Aphrophora alni
AATTACTTTCAGTGCTTTAAGTCAAATGAATTTTTTTAAGAGCTACTAATAACTTATGCCTATTTAGAAAAGAATGGTATGCCATTATAAATATATTTTTTAAATATCGTAATTTCTCTTTCGCTAAGTTGTTTAGGAATAAACAAAAATAATTTTACATTTTTAAATCTACTTTAACTCTAATGTATATAGTTTTAAAATAATTTACCACTTTAACAAAAAAACGGATTTGAAGCAAATTTAAAATAATTAAAAATAGAATTGCCGTTGTCTCTAAGTTTCTCCACTCTACGGTAGAATTAAAATGGAATCTTTTATTTAGGAATCCTATTAAAACTTCAGTCAGTCATATTTTATTAAAGCCTGTATAAATTGTTCAGCTGTACTCTTTCACAATGGAGAGTTATTTTGTTTTTTTACAACTCAAGCTACGCAGAATAAAAAGGAAATGATATTAGACTCAGGTTCAGTTTTATAAGCTTATAAATAAAATTAACAGGAATTCTTCATATGAGTCCTTTATCTGGTGTTGAATGTAGGGTGGGTTTCATTATTTTTTGATAAATTTCCCTTCTATTACAAATATTTGTCAACAAATATTCCTACTGTATGAATTTTGTCTGAAATAACGTTTAATAATTACTACGTTTTAAAAAATACAGTAGTAACATAATGTACAAAATAAAGAGTAGACAATTCGCTTCGTGCGTTTCCTGTGTCCAAGGTACAGCAATAAATCTCCACAGTACTTTGTTGGAAAGGACTTAATTTGAAGATATTATTTCTCCTATCAAACTTCCACGTTGAACAGGCATACATTTGATCTTAGTCTAGTTTTGTGACAATATTATTTATGAAAAGATCACTCTTGCCTGCTTGAACCCATCTGCGCTAGAGTTAACACACACTTCAGACTATTACATCTGTAAACAAGAATGTTGAACTGTTGAAGTCGCCATAAAATATAATTTTGGTTAAGGCTATCACAAACTGTCTATTTTGTAGCTTGTCATACTAGGCATATATTATTTACGAAAAGATCACCCTTGCCTGCTTGAACCCATCATTAGCGCTAGAGTTACACATACTTCAGACTATTACATCAGTAAACAAGAATGTTGAACTGTTGAGGCAGCCACAAAATATAATTTGGGTTAAGACTATCACAAACTTTCTACTTTGTAGCTTGTCATACTAGGCATATACTATTTATGAAATAATCACCCTTGCCTGCTTGAACCCATCTGCGCTAGAGTTAACACATACTTCAGGCTATTACATCTGTAAACAAGAATGTTGAACCGTTGAGGCAGCCACAAAATATAATTTTGGTTAAGACTATCACAAACTGTCTATTTTGTAGCTTGTCATACTAGGCATATATTATTTATGAAAAGATCACCCTTGCCTTCATGAACCTATCATCTGCGCTAGAGTTAACACATACTTCAGACTATTACATCTGTAAACAAGGATGTTGAACTGTTGAGGCAGCCACAAAATATAATTTGGGTTAAGACTATCACAAACTTTCTACTTGGTAGCTTGTCATACTAGGCATATACTATTTATGAAAAGATCACCCTTGCCTGCTTGAACCTATCATCTGCGCTAGAGTTAACACATACTTCAGACTATTACATCTGTAAACAAGAATGTTGAACTGTTGAGGCAGCCACAAAATATAATTTGGGTTAAGACTATCACAAACTGTCTACTTTGTAGCTTGTCATACTAGGCATATATTATTTATGAAATGATCCCCCATGCCTGCTTGAACCTATCATCTGCGCTAGAGTTAACACATACTTCAGACTATTACATCTGTAAACAAGAATGTTGAACTGTTGAGGCAGCCACAAAATATAATTTGGGTTAAGACTATCACAAACTGTCTACTTTGTAGCTTGTCATACTAGGCATATACTATTTATGAAAAGATCACCCTTGCCTGCTTGAACCTATCATCTGCGCTAGAGTTAACACATACTTCAGACTATTACATCTGTAAACAAGAATGTTGAACCGTTGAGGCAGCCACAAAATATAATTTTGGTTAAGACTATCACAAACTGTCTACTTTGTAGCTTGTCATACTAGGTATATATTATTTATGAAATGATCCCCCATGCCTGCTTGAACCCATCATCTGCGCTAGAGTTAACACATACTTCAGACTATTACATCTGTAAACAAGAATGTTGAACTGTTGAGGCAGCCACAAAATATAATTTGGGTTAAGACTATCACAAACTGTCTACTTTGTAGCTTGTCATACTAGGCATATATTATTTATGAAAAGATCACCCTTGCCTGCTTGAACCCATCATTAGCGCTAGAGTTAACACATACTTCAGACTATTACATCTGTAAACAAGAATGTTGAACCGTTGAGGCAGCCACAAAATATAATTTGGGTTAAGACTATCACAAACTGTCTACTTTGTAGCTTGTCATACTAGGCATATATTATTTATGAAAAGATCACCCTTGCCTGCTTGAACCCATCATTAGCGCTAGAGTTAACACATACTTCAGACTATTACATCTGTAAACAAGAATGTTGAACCGTTGAGGCAGCCACAAAATATAATTTGGGTTAAGACTATTACAAACTGTCTACTTTGTAGCTTGTCATACTAGGCATATATTATTTATGAAAAGATCACCCTTGCCTGCTTGAACCTATCATTAGCGCTAGAGTTAACACATACTTCAGACTATTACATCTGTAAACAAGAATGTTGAACCGTTGAGGCAGCCACAAAATATAATTTGGGTTAAGACTATCACAAACTGTCTACTTTGTAGCTTGTCATACTAGGCATATATTATTTATGAAAAGATCACCCTTGCCTTCATGAACCTATCATTAGCGCTAGAGTTAACACATACTTCAGACTATTACATCTGTAAACAAGAATGTTGAACTGTTGAGGCAGCCACAAAATATAATTTGGGTTAAGACTATCACAAACTGTCTACTTTGTAGCTTGTCATACTAGGCATATATTATTTATGAAAAGATCACCCTTGCCTGCTTGAACCTATCATTAGCACTAGAGGTAACACATACTTCAGACTATTACATCTGTAAACAAGAATGTTGAACTGTTGAGGCAGCCACAAAATATAATTTGGGTTAAGACTATCACAAACTGTCTACTTTGTAGCTTGTCATACTAGGCATATATTATTTATGAAAAGATCACCCTTGACTGCTTGAACCTATCTTTAGCGCTAGAGTTAATAAATACTTCAGACTATTACATCTGTAAACAAGAATGTTGAACCGTTGAGGCAGCCACAAAATATAATTTGGGTTAAGACTATCACAAACTGTCTACTTTGTAGCTTGTCATACTAGGTATATATTATTTATGAAAAGATCACCCTTGACTGCTTGAACCTATCATCTGCGCTAGAGGTAACACATACTTCAGACTATTACATCTGTAAACAAGAATGTTGAACTGTTGAGGCAGCCACAAAATATAATTTGGGTTAAGACTATCACAAACTGTCTACTTTGTAGCTTGTCATACTAGGCATATATTATTTATGAAAAGATCACCCTTGACTGCTTGAACCCATCTGCGCTAGAGTTAACACATACTTCAGACTATTACATCTGTAAACAAGGATGTTGAACTGTTGATGTAGCCATAAAATATAATTTGGGTTAAGACTATCACAAACTGTCGACTTTGTAGCTTGTCATACTAGGTATATATTATTTATGAAAAGATCACCCTTGCCTGCTTGAACCTATCATTAGCGCTAGAGTTAATACATACTTCAGACTATTACATCTGTAAACAAGAATGTTGAACTGTTGAGGCAGCCATAAAATATAATTTGGGTTAAGACTATCACAAACTGTCTACTTTGTAGCTTGTCATACCAGGTATATATTATTTATGAAAAGATCACCCTTGACTGCTTGAACCCATCTGCGCTAGAGTTAACACATACTTCAGACTATTACATCTGTAAACAAGGATGTTGAACTGTTGATGTAGCCATAAAATATAATTTGGGTTAAGACTATCACAAACTGTCGACTTTGTAGCTTGTCATACTAGGCATATATTATTTATGAAAAGATCACCCTTGCCTGCTTGAACCTATCATTAGCGCTAGAGTTAACACATACTTCAGACTATTACATCTGTAAACAAGAATGTTGAACCGTTGAGGCAGCCACAAAATATAATTTGGGTTAAGACTATCACAAACTGTCTACTTTGTAGCTTGTCATACTAGGCATATATTATTTATGAAAAGATCACCCTTGCCTTCATGAACCTATCATTAGCGCTAGAGTTAACACATACTTCAGACTATTACATCTGTAAACAAGAATGTTGAACTGTTGAGGCAGCCACAAAATATAATTTGGGTTAAGACTATCACAAACTGTCTACTTTGTAGCTTGTCATACTAGGTATATATTATTTATGAAAAGATCACCCTTGCCTGCTTGAACCCATCATTAGCGCTAGAGTTAACACATACTTCAGACTATTACATCTGTAAACAAGAATGTTGAACTGTTGAGGCAGCCACAAAATATAATTTGGGTTAAGACTATCACAAACTGTCTACTTTGTAGCTTGTCATACTAGGCATATATTATTTATGAAAAGATCACCCTTGACTGCTTGAACCTATCTTTAGCGCTAGAGTTAATAAATACTTCAGACTATTACATCTGTAAACAAGAATGTTGAACCGTTGAGGCAGCCACAAAATATAATTTGGGTTAAGACTATCACAAACTGTCTACTTTGTAGCTTGTCATACTAGGTATATATTATTTATGAAAAGATCACCCTTGACTGCTTGAACCTATCATCTGCGCTAGAGGTAACACATACTTCAGACTATTACATCTGTAAACAAGAATGTTGAACTGTTGAGGCGGCCACAAAATATAATTTGGGTTAAGACTATCACAAACTGTCTACTTTGTAGCTTGTCATACTAGGCATATATTATTTATGAAAAGATCACCCTTGCCTTCATGAACCTATCATTAGCGCTAGAGTTAACACATACTTCAGACTATTACATCTGTAAACAAGAATGTTGAACTGTTGAGGCAGCCACAAAATATAATTTGGGTTAAGACTATCACAAACTGTCTACTTTGTAGCTTGTCATACTAGGTATATATTATTTATGAAAAGATCACCCTTGCCTTCATGAACCTATCATTAGCGCTAGAGTTAACACATACTTCAGACTATTACATCTGTAAACAAGAATGTCGAACCGTTGAGGCAGCCACAAAATATAATTTGGGTTAAGACTATCACAAACTGTCGACTTTGTAGCTTGTCATACTAGGCATATATTATTTATGAAAAGATCACCCTTGCCTGCTTGAACCTATCATTAGCGCTAGAGTTAATACATACTTCAGACTATTACATCTGTAAACAAGAATGTTGAACTGTTGAGGCAGCCATAAAATATAATTTGGGTTAAGACTATCACAAACTGTCTACTTTGTAGCTTGTCATACCAGGTATATATTATTTATGAAAAGATCACCCTTGACTGCTTGAACCCATCTGCGCTAGAGTTAACACATACTTCAGACTATTACATCTGTAAACAAGGATGTTGAACTGTTGATGTAGCCATAAAATATAATTTGGGTTAAGACTATCACAAACTGTCGACTTTGTAGCTTGTCATACTAGGTATATATTATTTATGAAAAGATCACCCTTGACTGCTTGAACCTATCATCTGCGCTAGAGTTAACACATACTTCAGACTATTACATCTGTAAACAAGAATGTTGAACTGTTGATGTAGCCATAAAATATAATTTGGGTTAAGACTATCACAAACTGTCGACTTTGTAGCTTGTCATACTAGGTATATATTATTTATGAAAAGATCACCCTTGCCTGCTTGAACCTATCATTAGCGCTAGAGTTAATACATACTTCAGACTATTACATCTGTAAACAAGAATGTTGAACTGTTGAGGCAGCCATAAAATATAATTTGGGTTAAGACTATCACAAACTGTCTACTTTGTAGCTTGTCATACCAGGTATATATTATTTATGAAAAGATCACCCTTGACTGCTTGAACCCATCTGCGCTAGAGTTAACACATACTTCAGACTATTACATCTGTAAACAAGGATGTTGAACTGTTGATGTAGCCATAAAATATAATTTGGGCTAAGACTATCACAAACTGTCGACTTTGTAGCTTGTCATACTAGGTATATATTATTTATGAAAAGATCACCCTTGACTGCTTGAACCTATCATCTGCGCTAGAGGTAACACATACTTCAGACTATTACATCTGTAAACAAGAATGTTGAACTGTTGAGGCAGCCACAAAATATAATTTGGGTTAAGACTATCACAAACTGTCGACTTTGTAGCTTGTCATACTAGGCATATATTACTTATGAAAAGATCACCCTTGCCTGCTTGAACCTATCATTAGCGCTAGAGTTAACACATACTTCAGACTATTACATCTGTAAACAAGAATGTTGAACTGTTGAGGCAGCCATAAAATATAATTTGGGTTAAGACTATCACAAACTGTCTACTTTGTAGCTTGTCATACTAGGCATATATTATTTATGAAAAGATCACCCTTGCCTGCTTGAACCTATCATTAGCGCTAGAGGTAACACATACTTCAGACTATTACATCTGTAAACAAGAATGTTGAACTGTTGAGGCAGCCACAAAATATAATTTGGGTTAAGACTATCACAAACTTTCTACTTTGTAGCTTGTCATACTAGGCATATATTAGTTTGAAATAAGCACTCTTACGCGATTAATGAATCGGAAAATAAATCAATATGTAAAATGATGTGTTTTGCCTTGGTAGCCATAACTCAAAGAAAAGTGATGAAAGAAACCAATCTTATTTGACGAACCCTCTTGTCAAGCCAGGCAACACGTTCATATTGCCTCTTTACCTAATACTTTCTATTCGGAGTTTCTACCCTTTTGAAAATGTTCAATACAAACTTCCTTCTATTACGTGTTTCCCATCGCAACACTGAGTTATACCGGCTTTTCACAAGTGAATATATATATATATATTTAAATATTAATAAAATCCTTTTTATATTTATACATTATAATAATCATATGTAAACTGATAAACAAACTTTATTCTTTAAAATCTGCCAAAGCGTTGCTTATTACAAATTGTTCGCTCAACGTGAAGATAAATACTAACAGAGCACAAATGGTACAGCCGATTAAAGATTGTTTATTTATAAAACAATTTGTATAATATTTGTTACAAACCACTTTACACATAAAACTAAACTGTTCAGTGTAGATAGTTTCTAAAATGAATCGTCTAAGATAAAATATAAATAATTAAGAAATGTATATTACAGGTTTAGGCCTTGCCTTACACAATTCAAATAATATATTTGGATATTTAAACGTAATATAGGAACACTCCTAAGTTTTATATATTATTTAGTATTAATTTAAATGAATGTGTCTGTAAACGTTTTCATTAATTAAGTTAGTAGGAGTTTTGTACATTAGATGAGATTCCTTTTTCAATCAGTTTTATAATCAATAACTATTGTATGAAATCTTTTGATAAAACAAACAAAAAATATCCTAACGTAAAAGTTGAGTTATTTGAAAATCCATTGGAGAAAAGCTGAGTAAATTTCCCGACATTTTATAAATTTTACAATTTACATATGCCCACAAAAAAATATCTTACGCGGATTTGATAAATGTTTCTAAACTAAATAGTTTGCTACATGTTGGATCGAAACCCTTGAAAAAAAATATATGTGTATTGTACTCTTAGTGAAATACAATTAACAAATTTTGACATTCACATAATCAAAATATAAGATACTAGCAGAGTACCCGTCATTCGTACGGGGTTGACGTATATTTGTATTGTATAATGGAGTATATATAATTGAATGTTAAGGGAGTTTTCAAGGCCAGAGAGGCGGTGCCCTGATGGAATTTATAAATAAAAATATACCTCTGTGTTAACCAGGGACGCTTAGAATGTCCATGTACAATTTCAGCTCAATGGGTTCAGTAGTTTTTACTTGATTGAGTAACACACACACAGACAGAAACCATTAGATTTTTATATAAAAGTAGAGATTAAAGTTGTTGTAGTATGTTTTAAATAATATAAAATCAAGGCATACAATATATAAGTCATATGGAGAATTGGATAATACGAAAATATTTTGGTATTAGTATTTCCTTTAATTAAATTATTCATTTAGAAATTTAGAAATAAGAAGTTTTGCAAAACAAAATAAATAATAAAAATTGTTTCTTTAAACTGCTACCTGATAACGATTAAAATGACAAATTCACTATATAACAAAACTGCTTAACCTCAAATATTCATGACTGCAACTGAATTAATTAGTTGCATTTGATAACCAGAAAGTTACAAACCATATTAGATAATAAATATGAATATCACAAGAGGAATGATTTCATACATAGGTATTATTGGCTAGCACATCACCAGTTATGGTTAGTAATATTTATAGAGTTATTTCAATTTAGGTGATTCAGATTTGTAATAAAAATAGAATACTATGTAACCGTTATGTTATGCAAAAAGTACTAGACGGTACTAACATAAATTTTAATTTGGAAAATTGTAGTATAAGTCTTTAAAAAGATGAAATAATGTTGACATTATTTTTATAAATTATCAATTAATTATAATTTAACTTTATTTTTTTGTGATGTAACTTAGAAATTAAAATAATTTTCTACATTGCAAGTAACAGAATATTATGTTGTGAGATTAATTTTAAAGTATAAAAACTTCCAACAACCTGTAGAATAATCGATGTAAGGAATGGAAAATAATTCTATATTCAACTTTTGTAATAATAACTACTATATTTATAACTTTTAAATAAAAGTTTTCTTTGTAAATTTTTATTTGATGTAAGGAAAGTTCTTTTTATTAATAACTAAATACTAATTTCATATTTTTAAAATTACTTGTGAACAAAGAACTGATCTTAGAGAAAGTGACAATTTCGTAAAATAACAAGATAGATAATAAAATAAACTCATTAAGGTGATGAGATCGAACAAAGCCCTAAACTAAATTAAAAAAAATACATAATTTTAAAACATATAATATTACAAAAATAATCTCAATAATTTACATGTTCCAAACATTTGATCCTAATTACTTTATTGATTTAAATCTAAATACTTTTCTTTGTGGTGATAACATGTGCTCTATTACGCACACAAATTTATTGTTTTAACTTGCTTAAAAATGAGCCTTAATTGCCTTTTATATCATTTCAATAAGATATGTTTACTGTGCTTATTTTCTATATATATATATATATATATATATATATATATATATATATATATATATATATATATATATATGAAAATGAAAATTTATTTATTTGACCCTCTTTCATACATAATTTTAACAGGAAAAATTTGACAATCTTATATGCTTAATAATAAAATAGACAACTGTTCACATTATAAAATGTAATACATATAAAATAAAATTCATAATAACATAATAAACAATAATATTAATAATAATAATAATAACAAAAAATACTTCCTGCTGTATTACAAGAAAATAGCAAAGGGTCACTTCATCCCGAGGTTAAAACCTGTTTGGGATGAAATACTCTATACATTTCTAACAATATAGCTCGATGGGAGAGAAACAATGTGACCGACCAGTCCAACCCACATATACACATAATATTACATAATATACATATATATATATATATATATATATATGTATATATATATATACATATATATATATATATATATATATATATATATATATATATATATATATATATATATATATATAAAGTTAAATAAATTTGGTTGTACTACATTAAGATTGGCTGTTAAAAAAAGTTAGGAATTAGAGAAAGAAATTGGTGGCCCACTTATTTCAAAAAATGCAGATTGTATAAGAAATTAAAGTGTTACATCCTAATAATTATAATAAGAATGCTTCTGGTAATAAAACGAATGCGAACGCTTCGACAAAATGGAAATCTCACCCACGACTTTCAAAGCCTGGAATAGTTCAGTGGAAGAATGTCGACTACGCCCCTTGTAGTCAATTAAAACCTACAACTCCAAAGTTCGACAAACTTCAGAAGCAATCTCAATTTGGATTTCGTTTAATTTGTTATATTTATAGAATTGTACATACATTTTCTCTTAACTTTGTCAATTTCTTACACCTTACTTATAACCAAATTTAATAAAATACTTAACAAAGAGAGCGGGATAGTGCGTAATATTTATGGAAATTTTGTAACGATTTATTCATTACGTCACTAGAAGTATGGAATTAAATTGATTGTTCAGCATTATTTTGAAAAATTAGGTATGATCAATTTATTTTTGAGAGTTGAAAGAATAGAAAATGTTTTATTGTCTGTAACAGTAACAGATATCGATAAGTGACGTAATTGAATTTTTTTTAAAACATATGCACTAGTTGAAGTGTAAGCCTTGATTAGGCTGTGTGTAAAAGATGTTATGTTCTATGATGTTGAACGTTTCTATAAATGTTTCAAAATATTGTAAAAAATCTTTCTCGTTCACACAAACAAATTAATGTGCTAAAAAAAATAAACATGAAGAAGTTTGATGATTGATAACTTTACAGCGGGTCCTGATAAATTTTAAATTTGAACAAATGCAAATTGTCCATAAGTACAGTATTCAAAAATACTAAAAACTCTCTCAATAAAGAAACGAATATACTGTAAAAATAATCAGGAAGGAGTGTGATGATTGACTACAATAAGGCGTGTTCGAGATTTTAAATGTGGAAAAATTAGTGACAAATAGTCAAAATAATTAATACAAACATCATTACAAGAGACTATCTCAATGATTAATTTTATTCTAAATATTCGTAGAGCTGATACCTATACTAATTTAAATTTCAGGCTGTATTCATATTATAACTCTAAACTAATTTTTAAGACACACAGTAAGTTAGTGCCTTTAACGCCTTAACTTAGGAAATATTACAATAATGATGTGTGATGATAGAGGTCAACAGGTCAGCTGTTTGGCGCCAACCCTATTGCAGGGTTGTGTAACTTATACGCTAAGTACTATATAGTGTTATTGTAATTTGTTAATTTATGAATTAATTTAAAAAAATTTAATTGTTAATTTTAAAATAAATTTCCTTACAAATATCATTATGGAAAGTAGCAGATCAAACAACATTCTTTGTCTTTGATCTTTAAAAAGCAAAAGAGTGTGACAAAATGTAATGTTTTAAAATTTGTCAGCAAATTAAATATGTAAAAGTATAATTTCAGTAAACGTGTTGTCTATTAAGGAAAAGATAAATTCATTTAAATTAAGTTAAACATTCTAACATAAATGGACGTAAGTTATACAAACTAAAAGGTTACTTGTCTACGTACTTAGTCTGGACATTGTGGCTGCAGCTCCATGTTGTGATGCAAAAATATAATGTCAGGTTTTAGTGATAGGGTTTTTGTTGACGTCATAAAAGTCAAATATAAAATATGATTTCCTATAATAAGTATTGTGGTTGATCTTTTAAAGTACGTTACTTTAATGAAACGTCAAGAAATTATCATTTAAATTAAAGTTATTATTTTTTTAAAATGAATATTTAAATACAAATATTTGATTTTGATGACGTTTAAATTCAAAAAATAATTTTCTTTATTAAAAAAAAAGAGACTACTTGGGAAAAAGAAAGTTGAAAATTGTATAACACTATAAATAGTATAAAATAAATTTGATATTGAAGTTCTACCATTATCTTGAAAGAGGTGATCGTACCGTACATTTGTCTTTTTCACTTAAAACATAACAATAATAACTAGTGTGTAAAGTTTGAGGTTTATATTTACCATTATTCCTGAGTTACGGTGGATTTTGTCAAAAACATTTATAGACAGATTGAAGCACTTCTAAGTAAAGTTTTCACAAAATGTTCACTTTGACTTCTTTTGATGTTCTACCACTTTCAAAATTATATTATTTTATTTCTGAAACATGTTCGTCATTTAAAGCAGAAACTTAAAAAATCTGTTTCGCAATTTTTGCTCCGTATGATTAAAAACGGTGTTGATATTGTTTGAATTATTGTAATACTATTATTAGTAATACTGTGATAGTTTTAATGGTATAGCTTTATTACATGAAGAGGTAGTGTACTTGTGGATATGGAATGAAATCTTTGAAAAATACTTTAAATTGATTGTAAATATATTTTTTATTGGCATCAGTGACATACTAACTGTAATATATATTAATATATTAATATATATATATATATATATATATATATATATATATATATATATATATATATATATATATATATATATTAATATACATATATATTTGTGATAGTTAAATAAATACAGAAAAATTTAATTTAGATTTTTTTGTAGCTATTTTATTGTTATTACTATTTTAAAATGTTTTATTGGAAACAAATTTAGTACAGTTATTTTTATATACAAATAAATTCGAACGCTTTAACTAATTAAACAAAAATACTCTATTATGTTTCTTTAACCGTGGATAAATATATGTACTTGTAGTATATTTGAAACATAATGTTAATTATTTGGACACACACAACTACACGCACACACATAAAATATGTGTTGATTTGTATGAACATTTCGTTGTCACGAGGGAGGTGTCAGTTTAATAACAAATCATAACTTATTAACAAATTAGTTTCTATAAATAATGAACGAAAACCAAACCAATTAGTGATTTAAAACATGTTAAAAATACAGTTTAACGTTATCATTCTCTAAGAAGTGTTAGACGTTGCAGGAAATTGAATATCGAAAATCTCATACTAAACGTGTTAAAGTGTTGCTTATCTGACACTGCTTAATCTAGCGTGAGATTACATGGTGTAACATATGATTTGATCTTAACATGTTTACGCTGATATCTCTCTTAATAAGTAAACTGCATGAGGTAATAAATTTTATATGAGGTAAAAGTAGTTTGTAGGTGTAACGTTTAAATTTAATATGAATGTTTTTCGTGAAATAAAAAGAGAAAGATGTCTGTCTTTGTAAACCATACAGAAGAAAATTAATTTTTACGCTTGAAAAGTTTTTGGAAACTATTTTAAAAATTAAAACAGTAACAAGAATAACACACAATATTACTATTAAAATAAACTGTCTAAAGTTCTTGTTTATTTAAATTTCTCAAGAAATTAAACTTGTGAAACTCTTCTGAAACGGAAGAGACATATTTTAGTGTGCGATTTACTTTTTTTAAGGTTTATTTTATTATGCAGTGAAAGTATTTAACACAAATCAAATCAAGTACTTGGAATCTATTTCCAACATGTATGCTTGTAAACATCCTTGGGATTTGGAAACTCAGTTAGCAGCGTCTATAAAAAAGGGGAAAGTAACATCTCCGAGGTCTTCACTCCTCGAGTAAAGAAACAAAAGAAAACATTGAAAACTTATTTTCGTTGGGTAATACAGTATATATATATATATATATATATATATATATATATATATATATATATATATATATATATAACATGGATCAGCTGTTTTTTTAAATCGTTTCAAGAGATTACAACCGTATTACAACCGGAAGTAAATTATGTCTACCGGTATGTCAAAAAAAGAGTACATTTATTTAGAAAAAAAATCTGCTGTGGTCAAACAATGCAACTAGATTTTTGTAACAACACTATAATTACATTACAATAACACAATTTAAAAATAACTGTTATATAAAATATTCTGTAGGATTTTATAAGAGTAGCAGAGTTAGAAGTTTGGTTCTGATTCCTGATAAAACCAATGTTATCACTAAATTGGAATAGAAATACTATAATGATGGAGAGTTTTTATAACTTCTGGTTTTATTAGCCCCGAATTAAGCCTTATGGCTCTTTTTTTCAAGACAAACACTCTAATCAAAACGTGAGCCAAAGAGTTTCTACAAAGAAGAATCCCATTGTTCATATAATATGTCTGTCACTTTTACTGCACTTCTTCATTCTGGTTGGATACCATGCAATCTATGCATTATTCATTATATAATTAATTACTAACTCCTTTGTTATATTTCCTTATGGTCATCCTTTTACAAAACTTCTATTATTGAATGAGTGTTTACGATATTTTAATTATACACGACTACTTTTAAAAACATTACTTTTCCTTTGTTTGTTATTGGACAGAAAATTAAAGGTCCATTCAAATAATTGCGGTTTCCTTTGAAAGAATCCCATTGTTGAGAATGTCATGCAGCCTATATTAACTTAGGATCCTTCCGCTTCCTGGCTTTTGTTAGGTCGAGACTTCCTGTTTAGCAGGAAGGTAAAATCTTTGTTACGTATTTTTATCCATTGAATTGGTTTAACCTACTTTTTCCCCTTACATTTTTTCAGTTGTTTTTCGTCCAGCTGATTCTAATTTTTAGCGATTTCGTTAATTTAGTTTAACCTTCAGTTTTACTTCAACCCTTGCTCTAATTTTCCTGTGACTCCATTTTCTCTTTAAATTTAGCTTTTCATTTCTCCTTCCAGTTAGCCTTACAAATGATTTTGTCTTTCTGTCTCCCTTGGTATTTGTCACGTCCGTTTGTTTCTATTTCTTTCTTTTCTTCTTTACCTTTTGATTTCGTTGTTCGTTGGATTTTTCCTTTTCTCCCTTTCTTTCTTCACAATTTTGATTTAATATGTCTTTTTTACGTTTATTTCTTCTAATTTCGTTTCGAGTTTTTTTATCATTTCTGGTTTTATCAGTAATCAGTCTAGACACGGCCTTCGTCTTTTGTTTGACTTTTTCTGGCGCATTGGCAGAAACGTAATTGCTCCATTTCGCAAATACGAATTGAGTCTCCTTTATTTTCAACTTATAAATTAATATTTAGTTCATTTTCTTTACTCAATCTTGTTTCTTTTATTGGATACATTTCTTGTAATTTTGTTCAACTATTTGCCCATATATATATATATATATATATATATATATATATATATATATATATATATCTATATATATATGTGTGTGTGTGTGTGTGTGTGTGTGTGTGTAAATATATACATGTAAAAATGCCTTATACGAACAATTGCAAAAAAAGTTTCAAAACCTTTGAAACCTTTCTTTGAGCGCTTATATCTCTGTCCCAGTGTGTCTGAAAAAAAAATCATTAAGGACCATTTTGAGATGGAAATTTATTCAGCTGCAAATTTGTATTAAATATTCTTTTGATATCTTACAAAAAACCGTTCCCCCCACCTTTTAAAGGGGGCCCAGCGGTGAGCTGGAGTGTCCGATATTTTCCCCATTGAAGTAATCTATCCTACGTGAAGTAATTGTACAATAATTTCACTCATGAGTTTGAACTTTGGTGACTTTATGATGATGATTGGTATGTTATGAGGGACTTTAGTGAATTATGTATCAAGTCATTTATTGAACGAGCGTTTCCTTAATACGCGTACTCGGTGGTTCGTAGTTGTGGAAGATACATATAATCATTTTCAGAGGATCATCTTGAGCTTGATAGGGTGGGTGATCTTACTGGGTGACCTGCTTTGAAACTAATATTAATAATAACTTAAATAAACCTAAACAAAAAAAATATAACACTACTTCCCCGGGATTCAAATTTACAATACCCGTTCCTAACAAGTTCACAAATTTTGTTGGGTCGTTTGGTGGGGTTGCTACTATTTGACTTTATAATAGTTCAATAAGGAAAATATTATGTTTATTTGATCAAAACTTCGATATCTATTTCCTGTTATTATCGAGGTTTCATTGCTATTTATTAAATGAACATTGAAGGGTCAGATCGACTAAAAACTGACGCATCTGTGAAGGGTTTTTTGATGTGAGTGTTGTTGTGTCAAGGTTATACTTAAATTTAAACTGACCTTTGTAATATTTTGGAAGCAAAATAGAGCTTCAGTCAAACAATACATCAAGGCAGTTTGGTAATAATAACAGACAAAAACATAATTATGATGAACTGTTATTTTCAGTTCATTGAAGATAACGTAATATAGAAAATTTTCTCTTGAAACAACATGCCATAAACAAGATTCATTATTTCTGTAACACAATTCAGTATAATTTTAAAGAAAACACTCCAGCAAGAGTTACCAGCAATAGTTCCAAGCTTTATTTACATTATTCTATGCTTTCCAGTGAAAATAGAAATCTGACTAATGCCTTGGAAATAAAAATCACTTTGTTATGAACAACGTAACAGATAATATGGAGCTGACATTATTTTCTGAACATATTCTATTCTTCAAAGACTTACATTTTCGCTACGTCTTCGTAGGGGATTTTTGAAACAAAAAAAATTTTGAACTCATAAATGTTTTTGTGGATTTACAATATACTGCTACGTTATAAATATCTATAAATGAGATAACGAAATAGTATATGGAACTATCTACATTAATATTTAAAACACGTAATGGAAGATCAGGACACATTGGTGTATATAGAAATTTATTATGTAAAAATATTATTGCATGTGATTAAAATATCAGTGTATTCCTCTATCACTGTAAAATGTGTCCATTTCAATTTCACATTACGTTCATTTTAATTGGTTGTGAAAAGCTTAATATTATTTTAAAATTTTAACTCATGTACACAAGAGGTACGTTATAAATAAAATCCTCATAATCAAGTTTCAGATTTATCTTGAGAACAAAGTTTTCGTCTAAGTGAGGATAAATTTGTTTAAGTTTTTGATCTTATATAAATTTGTTTAAAATGTTATATTGTCCTACAAAAGAAAAAGGTGTGAATATCTTCAAAATTTTGTGTTCGATTAATAACTTATTATAATTGATCCATAACTTAAGTATATTTTGGAAATTTTACGGTGAAAAAACTTGTCTATATTGATATTACATTTGTCTTCAACGCCACAATGTCCAGAAATAATATTGGATACAAGTAAATACAATTTAAAAAGTGATAAAAATGTTCTACATTTTGGATTTATAGTTATTTTGAATTTCCATTATTACCGATATTATACATCAAGAGATTCGTATAAAAGCTATAAATTCTATGTATAAGACTACACGTTCATACTTACATAGACGGTTTTAATGAAATTTCGTTAGGGAAGGACATTAATTTTGGGGATTTCTGTTGATGAATTTTATTTATCGTCAAAGTGTCCTTTTCCAATAAACTCTCAAAGTTGACACTTGAAATCATGCACAAGTATTTTAAGGACATTTTGTCTAAATTTAAAGCTTAGAGATGTTTTTCAATTGATATTTATTTATACGATTTACACTATTGACCGAAGGTACTTGGTAGAATGATATCAATTTTAATGAAAAACCAAACACAATATTTAGTAAATTAACGATTTTTGTACGGAATTAACTTGCATTAAACAAATTGCTTTAAATATTGGTTATGATGTTAACCTCATAGAAAAAAATGTTAAAAACTAAATTGAAAAATAATGCTAAATTACTTATAATTCCAACTGTAGATTCTATTAAAACCGTACTAAAATGGTGTAGAATTAACTATAGCCTATAGGTAAGGTTAGCTATGCTGTTGGGAATGTATTAGAAAAGAAAAATCACTGTAAACCAGCTTTTTACTGCAAAAACAATTTAGAAAAAATGTTACTAAATTGGAAGGATAAAATAGATAACATGCAAAAAAAGTGGTGTTTATAAATTAACATGTAATATTTGTAATTCAGCTTATGTAGGACAAACAGGCCGTAGTGTTAAATGTAGGTTAAGTGAACACGAAAGAAGTTGGCGGTTGGGTCATAATGACTCTAGTTTTTCCAATCATTTAAAAATTCATTTATTGTCTGATTTTTTCAATAATGTTAAGTTTGAGATTCTCCATGTCAATGTAAAAAGTAGGAAATTAAATTCATTAGAAATGTTAGAGATTAGGAGAATATTTTGTAAAGACTCCAAACTGGTACTCAATGATCAGGTAGAATTTTTGTCAAACTCACCTTTGTTAAAACCATTGTCTTCCTTATGACCACATGTTTCCTTTCTACTCCCCCCCCCCCACTTTAACTAAGTTAATGTTCGTCTTTTTGTAATATTATATGTCAGTTTTTCATATCTTCCTTAGTCTTTGTTAAGCTGCCTTGTAAATGCCGTTGCTGGCGAAACCATGGTCAGCAAGACTCAATAATATTGTAGAATTTACTAAATATTGTGAGTGTTTTTTCATGATATTTATTTGTCTAGTATCAGTGTAAAACACTCTATTCCAAGAGATCCAACGAAGAATGTAATAGTAATCAACCTGCTAAACTAATTTTGATTAAATTATAGTGAAAACAACTTGCCAATCCACAAGTAAACGAAAAGTGTTGGTCAAAGTAATTGAGACAAACAAAAATGAACATCAAGCGGCTTCAATAATTGCAATTTGGTTTCAAGGCACAAATCTCAAGGGTTGCTGCTTTACTCCCTACAGTGAAGGTGTGTAACTAATGATGTGTTCAGCGCCGTTATTATTGACGTAACGACTTACCCTCATGTACGACACCCTCGGGATATATTATGGGAACATCGTTATGAGGGGGATGTATCCTTAAGGAATTCAGTTATACGAGTAAGAATTAACAAATGAAAATACGTATAAGTTAGTAATTTTAGTCAACCCTTATATTTCTTTTGGTAGTAAAATCAATATATTAATTGAATTTCACATATCCTTGTAGTTTTTTACCCCATTTTTAAATTGATTTTCAGATTATGTCATTTCTTTTGAGACAGTTTTGTCAAGTTCTATCTCATGAACGAGTTGTACGATTGATTGAAAATTTTGTTGTGTAGTTGGTGTTCTCCAGAATATTACGATTCAAATAGCATGTCGATATGACTTCTTGTCGATATCAAAGTCGTAAAATTGAAGACGATTGTAAGGATCATATTCTTCGTCCTCATATTGGAACGTGTTGCTCTCATTTCGAGGTGAGTTCTACAGAATGTTGACAAAATCATTTTAGTATACCTGAGGAAGTTAGTTACTTTTGGACTGAATAAGCGTAAAAGAACAGTTGAATTGTGTGTTTTTATCTCTAAACTTTAATTTAATTTTATTTGTTTGTTCGTAATATTAGAGCCATGTGCTCACAACATAAATCATTATTTATCATTCTGAATATCAGACGTAAAAATAAAAGATATAGCAACACTTTGCCAAACAGCGAGACTTCCAACACTAAACTCACAATACAGAGGTGTAAATTATGTTGCCAAGTTTCTAATCCTTCACGATCTTCAGAAAGTAATTTTAATTTAATTGCGACAATGTCACTTCAACCTCTGAAAGACGCTTGACAATTTAGATTGAACTTTTTTCACAGCATAGAACATTAATTTTGGTTTACGTTTCACCTTGAAGGAGATTTTGGGGAACATATATCACGTTTGTTACATGTATCTTGTGGACAAACTATATATTTCTTAATAGACACTGACACATAATAGGTTTGTTTAAACATTAAATTATGTATCATATGGAATAAAGTAACTAGCGGATAAGTTTCATTTTTGTATTTAGTAATGACTTCTGTCAGTTTTTATTTTGTATCTGCCAATTAGTAGGGTTGTACTTATCAAACTCCACCTTCGAAAAAACATTTGTTAGAAATCGGTGTTCTTGAGTACTGATACATTATGAAAGTAAGAGAGTATATGTATCAGTATACTCTCTGATACATATACTGATAATTATCAGAGAGTATATGTATAAAAGTATATGCTGGGCGATATTATTAAAATCATCTCCCACTTAATGTGTAGCAGACTTTTATATAGACTGAAACACATTATTCAAAAAAACCTTTTTTGATTCAGAGGTCTAGTAAAAAATTATTAAAAATATCACTAAAGTTTAAATATAATCTCATTTGTGAGAATAAAAATAGTATAAATTTTTCTCACCATAAACTCCACTAAAATGGAAGTGCAAGCCCGTTAAAATGATCCATTATTAATTGAGAACTTATTTGAAATGTACAAATTTAGCTTAAATGTTCCTGCTTGGTTTCTAATATTAAGAACATAAAAATCTTTCGTTTGTTTATTGAAGAGGTACAAAAATCTATTAATTCAAACCATTAACTAATTGCGAAAATACCTATTTTTTTCCTGTGAGTGTAAATGCCCTTGTTTACATTTTTTGTCGAAATCTTAAATATGAAAATCATTCGATTTAAATACAATTTAAATCTACAAATATATAATTTACAATATGATTTCAGATAACAACTTTTAACTATATTACTAATAATGCATTTGTTTTCTTTTGATCGAAATATACTTAAAAAAAAATCCTTGACAAAAATATGTATAAATATATTTTTTAAAATGTTAGTTTCAATTTCTTATGTGAAAAAACATAGCTCGTCCTCTTCATTTGTAGTAGGTACACAAAACATATTATTAAATATATTCAGTATCACAAATTTTGCGTCCCTTGATCGAAATTTACTTATATTTTCAATCAAATGGGCACCTTTTTTATGTTTTACTCAAATTATATTGATGAAACTGGTTTTCAAGATGAACCCTTATTACTTCTTAGCATGTGAACCATAATAAATCTAAAAGTAAACAATGATTGGAAACCTTATTTAATGATCAATTTGCTTTCTCTAAAAGACTTATTCTAATTTAATGAAAACACTAAAGTTTCAGAACAATAACACTACATTCTCCCATTAGAATACCTCTTGTTGTAAGCTGCTACTTGTTGAACATCGAAACAACAAAATACCTTCCTTACCCGAAGTGTCTCGGGAGGCAATGTTACATGTTGTTATACTACTGTCATTTCTAACTCGAACACTTTAAATGAAATGCCTACATTATTGTGAAAATCTAAATTAAATACAACAACAATATATTAGAAATCTATCGATATTTTGGAATAAATGATATGATATAGTTTTATTATTTACTTTTATTTTTAAATAACTTAAACAAAAATATAACATTAAACAAAAAAATAATAAACACAGTATCCTTTTAAACAAAATATATCCTGTCATAATATATACATATATATATATATATATATATATATATATATATATATATATATATATATATATATATATATATATATATACGATCATAAAGTGGAGTACAAATGCAAATACCGCAACCCAATACTCTAATAGTGTCATAGTTAGATGAAACAAGTGTTGGTCAAAAGAGACGGTTATCAAAAGAGAGATCTAAAAGAAATAGATGTTAAAAGTTTATAGATTAAGTTAGGATACCTCTGGATTGTCACATCCGTATCAACTATAAATAAGACCCTGAGGGGTCATTTCAATAAAGACACAAAGATTTTCTGATAAATAAAAACTAACAAAAACAACACTGTTATTGTAGATAGTTGTAATATATTTACTACTCTTTTTATATCTTTATTTATCGAAACGTGCTGCATGGATTGTCCAAACATACATGTTTGGACATGTTTTTACGTAACTGGTTTCAACTGGATTTAGGTGCTTACGATATGTGGAATTCAGCTTTGATGTTTACCGAACACGAGGAGTTTCGGTGATGAGGTTCAGGATACGAGCTAATGCTGATTGTTCCATTGGGGACTAGAATACACAGTAGACTAGACTAGTCTGGACTGAAAGGTGGGAGCTGGACAGGGATCAATTAATTACAAATAGTGAATGGTGATAGTACTGGATGTAAGGCAGTTTTAGTTTCTCATGATAAGAAGATGATTTACTGGGAGGAAATACAGATTTTTTGCATCTTGTTTAATCCCAGAAGAATGAAGAAAGTCACCTTTCCATCAATACCATGTAAGAGAGAAATGAAAAAAAAATCAACAGAGTCGGTGTAAAGTTATTTCACAACCTGTCCCGAGTCACAAAGTAGAAGAAAAAGGTCGCGGAAGAGCGGGGGTGAATAAAACTTATCGGGTATTCACGTTGACTTAAAATATGTAATCAGTTAGATTGACCTTAATCATTGTGTAGTCTTGTGAACTAGAGAGTTGTGTGAATACTATTTTAATGTCAATATTTCTAAAATTAAGATCATTGGTACTCTGTGCTCAAATAACTGTAGTTGTATGAAAAATATGATAATGTGAAAATCGAACATGTAAGTAAGTATGGTATTAGCATATCCATAACAGAATATGCCTTAGGTAAATATTCTATACTCAATTATGATTCCTAAAGTTTTATTATTAAAATTATATTAAAGCCTGTAACTATGTATACACTCCATAATATTTAACAAGTTTACATATCCTGTTTTCCTCTGTCAGTTACGTTGACAGCTGACAGTTATTTCTTCTCATAACAGCTCCAACAAAGTTATGAATCTGTTGCATATGACCGACAATGTTAGAGATAATATTTATATTATACACACAAGAAAACCTTATTCTTAACTTATATAAGTCATTCCTTTTTATATATACTCAGCAATTGGAAGTATTGTTAAGGTTAGGGGTGTAGACTACATTTTGCAGTAGTGTGAAATGGTGAGGGTGGATTTGAATAGTTAGGGAGTTTTATTAAAATAGTTAAATGTTTCTGTATAACTACTAGAGAATTTGAGAAAACGTATAAATAATTTCTTCTTGAGCTCATTCTTCAATTGAACTGTAACAATGGTGACTTTGTATTTTTAGTTTTTAAAAACATACAGGATAGAATCCATTATCCTCAGTAGGTTATTTATTCAGAGATCAATTAAATAATCTTGTAATATATCCACACAGAATAATGTCTAGAAATTGGAATATAAATGTTCATATTCTTTGATCGTATTTATTCTTTCATACAGCCTACAATTTTATATACGATTTTAATCATAGAAATAAAATAATCGAAATAGTGTATACTATAAATGTTTTAAAATGAAAAGTTGTGTTTAGTTTTCTAATATTAAGAACAAAGAAAACAATTCTAAACAATTAGAGCTATTTAAATAATGTTGGACTTGACAGTGTACAAATAATGTTGACTTGACAGTGTACAAAAATGAACCTATGTCAATTTAAATAGTTAAAGATGTTACGCAATGCACATAAATTTAAACAGACCAACTTTATTACAAAAAACAAGTTTTACAACGAGTCACTTAAAATATTATTTCACTATTTTTAAAGAAAATCATAACTTTTTCTTGTACTAAGTATATTTACAGAAGGTAAAAGTTGTGACTTGACAGGGATTCTGAACTAATTAATTGACTGGACTTGGGATACAACTCATGTTGATATGATTTTATGATATTACGTAACAGTGTCACTTATCAAGGGTGGATTATACTATAATTGAGTGTGGCGACAGTTTCAATGTACGTCAATTAGGTAGGGTCAACAATAATTCTCTTTAAATGATAGACAGTCTGTGTTTATTGAACTGCTTAATGGAATTATTTCTAACTTTACCTGCCGTATCATGCGTGTAATTACACATGAAAAAGAATCCGCCTAGTGTACATTAACAGTTAACGCAACATATGTATAGTTCAGCTACAACACTAAAACTTCTGTAAAATATATTCACTGTCAATTAGTTACTTAAAATTGAATTAGTCCAGTTTCAATTATTAAAATTAGATGTTTGCTTTTTAAGGGTATGTTTTCACAAGCAATATTTTATCCACTAACTCTCTAAAAGTGGAACACTAAACAGTGACACAAATATTTATTACGTCAAGTATGGAAAACATTAATCAATTATTATTAAATATCGTAATCAAATTAATTAATTATAAATTATATTATCAATCAATATATTTGAAATATATGAAAAAATTCTGTTGACAAGTTTCATCCCCTAAAGCAAGTGTAGTGTTGCAATGAATAATGTGTTTTTGAATTGTTGATTTATGAACATTTCACCAATAGAACTCTATTACAGCACTTGTGTAATTAATTAAATTAATGGATTCAATATACGCCCTCTCTCTCTCTCTCTCTCTCTCTCTCTCTCTCTCTCTCTTCCTCTCTCTCTCTCTCTCTCTCTCCCTCTCCCCCTCTCTCTCCCTCTCTCTCCCTCTCCCCCTCTCTCTCCCTCTCCTCTCTCTCCCTCCCTCTCCCTCCCTCCCTCTCTCTCTCTCTCTCTCTCTCTCTCTCTCTCTCTCTCTCTCTCTCTCTCTCTCTTCTCTCTCTCTCTCTCTCTCTTCTCTCTCTCTCTCTCTCTCTCTCTCTCTCTCTCTCTCTCTCTCTCTCTCTCTCTCTCTCTCTCTCTCTCTCTCTCTCTCTCTCTCTCTCTCCTCTCTCTCTCTCTCTCTCTCTCTCTCTCTCTCTCTCTCTCTCTCTCTCTCTCTCTCTCTCTCTCTCTCTCTCTCTCTCTCTCTCTCTCTCTCTCTTCTCTCTCTCTCTCTCTCTCTCTCTCTCTCTCTCTCTCTCTCTCTCTCTCTCTCTCTCTCTCTCTCTCTCTCTCTCTCTCTCTCTCTCTCTCTCTCTCTCTCTCTCTCTCTCATTGGTCACGAAAGAATGGTAATTGTTGCGTTTATCCAATTTACTTTTCTTATCTTCCTTCTGATAAACATTTCTACCTGTGAGATTCCTTCTGTTAGGCATTTCAACCTGTCGGCTTCCTTCTGTTAAACATTTCTACCTGTGAGCTAACATCTTATAAACCTAAGATAAATATAGAGACTGTCTCATGAAATATCACCTGAATTATCATGTCTTTTAACCGATAAAATATGTGAAACACCAGAAGTGTTCTTCCTCTCACTGAATGGAAGGAACGGAACACATTATGATCTACTCTTAATCGCTTTGGACAACTTTTGTACCAAATTATTTTCACGATCTTATCATGGAGATATTATTCTAATGGTTAACATTATTTTATCATTCCACAAAAACAACGCCTAGATACGATGTTGTAACTCTTTAAATTCCTTATCCAGAACCATTTGACTCAATGTGTCTAGAATATAAATTCGTACTCTAGGGAAATCATTTGGTTCTGTTTTGATACGGAGTCAATATATCTTGGTACCGTTGTGTGGGAGGGGATAAGAAGGTATTTATGGCCCTGTTGGTGATAGTAAGTTATCAGCCATCTGATAAATGTTTGCATTAGGTTCTATTATGTGTAGAAATAAATACATATAATAAATTTAGGAAAAAAAATGAATCTTTAACTAAATATTAATGAAGATGTTTTTGTTTATGTCCAACGGAAATATTAATTATTTATATAACAAACCCATTTACTGTCAACTACCTCCATTACACGGAGACTGATACATTAGTTTTGGTATAAACTTTGACATACCCTGAAAATTTAATTTTAAACAGTGAGAAGGCTTTATCAAATACTAATATACGTCTATGTTGGCTTTAGTAGTTAATTTTATCTTTTTAAAATTTTAGGTGAGATTGTTTTGTAAATTGATATAGTTGAGAAATAGTTCTGGTTTTAATGATAATATACCTAAAGTCTACTCAAGATATTATTTACTGAATCAACTCCCTTTTTAAAGTAATACTACGTGTGTGCTTTCAACAAAATAAGATATACTGTCATGTAATCCTGTAAAGCGGAAGTTGTGTAGGGTGGGTAATATCCCAATAAGTACTGACTGGAAGACAGTATTAACAATAGCTTGAGTTGATTGAATTTTCCATGATTAAATCCTGTATAATTTCCATAATGGCCTTGTGACTACTTTGGTAATTATTTTTAACTTAATTCTGTTTTGGATATTTCCATTGTTAAAGCTGTTTCGGTACTATCATTCCATCATCAGACAACAGAACACTTTGAACATGTAAACAATAATACACAATGCACAAAAACAGAATACTAATTTTTACTACAGAATTACCGTACAGGTCAAATTAAAATAATGTGTATGTGGCCACATCCTACTCTTGCTGTAGCTAACTGCTAAGTAAGTAATTTTCACGTGTAAGGTAATTCGGTAGTAACAATTAATTATTATTCTGTTTTTGTGCATTGTGTATTAGTGTTTACATGTTCAAAGTGTTTGTTGTTTGATGATGGTATGATAGTACCGAAACAACTGTAACAAAGCAAATATCCAAAATAGATTGATTGACGTAAGTACTAACAAAGGAATTATTAAATCAAGTAGTAATTTAGAACATTTTTTATTAGTTTAAATCGTAATACTTATTTTTATCAGAGAGTACTTTATTTCATTCGTTATGTTACGTTTAAAAAATGAAGAGGAAAATATTGCAAGGTTTATAATCCGATTGAAAAAACAAATCTTACTTTTAAATATAATCACTTTACTTTGAAAATCGCTGTTCAATCTGAACACTAAAATTTGTTATTTATTTTTTAACAGATAATGAAGCAAATAAGAAGTCAGGAAATGTTTTATCTTTGAAGTGAAATCCATGAAAATGTTTTCAGTCTACTATTCATAAGTTTTATTCAAGTATGAAACTTATCAACCAAACCAAAAAAAAATCATAGATCGACTGAGTAAATTTTGAAATAGAAAAATAAACTTCAATTTCGATGAGAGTTCATTACATTTCTTATATTACTCATGAATAGCTTGTTTTTTAAGTTTGCCAAAGTAGATAAAATATTTACCCTCCACAAACGCTTGATAAAAATTATTTCACATTTTGACTTATATTTATAGACTTGGTGTTATTGTGACATAGAAATACATATTTATGCTTTGGGTTTTGAAGGACTGCATCGAGAAAAATTAAATGTTATTTGTTTTAATTTTGGCCTTAAAGAAAGTAAGATACAATTTCGAAATGTATACCAATCTGTTCTTCATACTGATAGTGTATCAAAATGATAATTTTTATCAAAATCGGTCGAAATATGTTCTCAAAACTATACAATATTCAGTTTTCTGGTAAAATAATATTTAAAATACTAATCAATATTACAGGGTATAAATTAATAATGTTATCTACAGTAGTTTGAATATACAAGAAAAGAAAGTTAATTTATGAGGCTGTGAAGAAAAAGTTATTAAAAATCGGAAATGGAAGAGAAAAATGAAAAAAATTAAGCCTAGTAGGAAGGATTGAGTAGGAGAGAACGGCAAGAAAAAAATTACACGGAAAGAAGAAAACTAACGGAAAGAAGATTTTCTTAGGTGAGGGTGAAGTAAATCGAGACTGAACTCAAAGGAAGATAATAGCAGAAAGTAGTACACAAAGAAGGGTGTGTTTCTTGGCAACAGGATGTGATTAAATATTTAGCAATGGCGACGCTGGTTTCAGATTGTCAATCAGCTGTACATAATGGCGACCAGAATCTTTTGATAGAACGAAAATTGAATTTTACTTGAAAAAACGGGAGTTTCATAAATTCATTAAGGGCGATGTAAGGTGTCACCAATTAGATTTACCTCGCTTTTATTTTTGAATGTTCTGAAGGAAATAGAAATTTTGTTCATACAATTTCTTACACGGAAATTTTAAACAATTTTATGTAATAATTTTTATTATTAACTCTTTACACCATCAAATCATATTGAATACTAGAAATAAAAAATTAAAAAATAATATTTTCAATAGTAGTTTTTTTGAATTTGTCGAAATTATTTTTTTGTGATGAAAACAATGTGACGAAGCTTACCAACCTTTACTTGTAATAAACCTTTACCTTTACCCATGCTTTAGTAATCAATGCAATAATGTAATATATTTATTGACCTATCTTTTATTCGCATTTTATCTGATTTTTGTTTACTATAAATTTTCATTTTACTGAAATATATCAACGTAAGTAAATTGTCTGAGATATTCCAGCTTATTATATTCACAAATATAAAATACCCTTACTCATAAACCCTTCATAACTTCAAACTCCAGTTCCCCTTTCCGCCTTCAACCCACACTAATCATACTCAGTCTCCATAGAAGCAGAGAAAGAGGCTTAGGTTAATCCTATCATAAAATGTTTTGTATAGTCAACGTCTTACAAACAAAATAAGTCTGGTTGGAAAAGTATATACAGCTCAATGGAAAATGTCGGATATTGCCTACCTTAGTAAAGTCTTACTTAAATTAATAGACTTATATTTTGTAAGGAAAACAAGGGTTCAATGATCCTACCTTGGTTCGGCGAATCCTTGTCTTTCTTATTGTGAATATCTCCACAGTGCTTCTTGGAAATTGTTTCTTATTTTTGTTATTAACAACAAACCAGTATTTTATAATCCCCAACAATCTGTTGTTTATAAAAAAATATTAGAGGCTTTATTCAAAGTAATAAAGTAAGATATTATTAATGCTAAACTTGTTGCAACAAAGTTCTTCGTAATCTATTAAACGAAAGTGTTGAGTGGTCAGGACATGATATGATGTTCCTGTGACTTACGTGGGAAGAAAAATACATGTCATTCTAATGACTTATATAAAAACAAAAATATGAGTTTTATAAATATCTTTTTTACTAAAAATTTTATTTTTTGGATTTGTTTTGTACCTAAGTAAGTACATATTGATATCAAGATATTGTATGGATTATTGTTAAAACATATAGAACAGAGGTGTTATTAAATATTTGTAAAATGTATGTTTTATAATAATATTGATTGAATGCATAAGAATGGCCTACAATAGGGCATATTTATTTTTAAACCACAGTTCAATTGAACTTTCAACCTGTCTAGAATTTTAGATCTAGTTTTCAGTAAATATTCTAAATTTTATTTCATGTTATTTTCATATGTATAACTTATTTTAAATCTGGTTATTTAAATAGTTTTAAAATATTTATATTATGAATTAAGAAAAAGTAAATTACAAACTGAATTAGTTTACTCTCAGAATATGCGTGGCTCTTTTCGGTGCAACTATCTAGTGTAGTTTCTGTAGTATAGACTACACGATTGTCCAAGACCCCCCCTCCCCCAATAGCTGTCTATTTTTACGTACAATGTTATACATGGAAAAAAATTGTTTTATTTACTGTTGTAATCCAAATATATATATATATATATATATATATATATATATATATATATATATATATATATATATATATAATTGGTTTTCTGAATTAATTTTAATATCGAATATTACATAAATATATCACAGACATATTATAATTTTTGTTTTATAGCGTCAAATTGTCTTGAAACAATTTGGTAATATTACGTAAGTTTGAAATTCTTGTTGGTAAATACGTTTTGACAGTGATATAAACATAACATCAAAATGAAATAAATAAGAAATATCAAAACAACTCAAATGTTCAAAGTGCACTTATTAACAAAACAGCTTGCGACGATCTGCTTTTCTCGGGGCAAGGATACTTACCTGCACGTGTATCCTAGCTCTAATACTCAGTCCTTTCTTACAGAAAACAGAAGATCTAACGCAAGAAATTGCCGTAATACAGCCCTTGACCCGTGATGTATATAACAAAATCTTATAAGTAAGGATTTTAATGAAGTTTTTACTCAGAGGGAACCGATTTATAGCTCTCTCTCTCTCTCTCTCTCGAGTCGTGTCATTTGGAGAACTATGATCCCTGAATTTAGTTTAGGTTTTGATCTGACTTACAACTTAAAATAAATTTTGAGTAACAAAAGTAGATCAGGAAAGGATGCAAAATAACGTAATAAATGGTTTTAGGTTTAATTTGTCAAAATGTATCTCCTCAATTCTATATTATAACATTTACAGACAAATAATTGAATATTGATTTATGTACACAATATATCAACTTGACATGAAATTTGATATATATAAATTCATAGAATAATCAAATTTCATGTCAAGTTGATATATTGTATATATATTGGAATTACCTTTATCTTTGACAATGATAATGATTCTAACTAACCCAATGAGAAATAAGTATTACGTTTCTTTAAGACAAATGAGAAATTTTGAACTTAAAATTGTCATTGATTCTATATTGTTTAAACTCGATATTTCGGTACAGAACCTTATAAAAGCGATGACCGAATTCTAGTTCTTTCAGCGTGGATTCCTCCAATTTGCAAGGTCCACAGCTTCTTAGAAGGCTTAGGTCCGCTCTACTGTTGGCTTGAAATCCAGAGAGCGGCTGATGAATGTTTATAGTTGATCCTATCTTCAAGAGTGCAGTTGCTGAAGTTCGAGTGTTCTTTCTTGATTTTGATGATTAATTAAAGTTGTTCGTTGTGTCTACTAATGCTCCCAAATTATGCCAATTTGTAGAATTTGCTGAATTTATATTTATTAGGCTTTTAGTTTTTTATTATTTAATCGTAGAAAATTTTAGAGTGTTCACATCTAAGAATTTTAAGACTAATGTGAACAAAATGTTAGAATGATTTTAAAACTACTATATTTAAGTAATTTGAGTGATGTTGATGGTAATAACAGGATAATCAGAATGACCCTCTAAGCTCTGGGAAAGTCATTTTATAGTTTCATCATCCCGACCTTTCCAACCAAACATTATGACCAAATGTAGACTCTTTTTTTGAGTTTGGTAATTTGCTTATATCTCCCGTAGCTTTTAAGTTAGAATTTTTCTTTTATTTTTCTCATGAAAAACTTTTTAATTACCTGACTATTGTTTTTTCTCAATATCAGTGTGTTTTCGTCGAAATCATAATTACAATTTTTGATTTATTTATGTGGGAATTATACTTCTTTCTCATGGGCATGGGTTACTAACGTGTATTTAAACAATTATTATCACTACTTAATTATCAAAAACATTATATTTTGGTTGTATGAAAAAATTGTGGTTTTCCATCCATATAACCAACATATGTCACAAGCCCTATGCCCCATGTTGTTCAAACTTTGCTACATTATCGAGCTTGAAGAGCCCCATAATAATCACGTAAAATATTTTCAATCTTATATCTAATTATTATTTATTACCTTTAACAACTGATATAAAATTTAAATTTTGTATATGACCTTCTATATTCTATAACTTATTAATTATTGATTTTATGGAATAATTTATTTTACATGATTGCATCGTAATAACGGGACATAGGTTTGTAAAAAAAAAAAAAATATATTAAAATACACATTTTTTAAGAAAACGAGTTTTCATGTTTTAGGACACAAGTAAATATTTCAATATTATAAGAGTCTGTGCTTTTGATTTGTAACTGTTTTGGGGTGAACAACCTTCACTGTTTTGTTTCTGCTAAGTAACCCTTTCTATTTTGGTACTTGTAACCTTGGCATTCCTTACAAGTTACCTTGATACGGGCCAAGCCTTTCTGGTCCGTCTCAAGTTGTTTCGTAAAATCATAATTATTTTTATCAATATTGATATTATATGATACAGCTGATCCTTAAAGACAGTAATATAAAAATGCTACTTTTCACCTTGTTTTTCTACTATTTCTTACTGAATATTTAACTAACAGAATAGTATAGTTTAAGTATCGATTTACTTCTTGGAAGTGAGTGTAACTATTTCGTAAGTGATAAACAATGCTCAACATACAATATATCTGATATTCATGAAGTAGTTTGTAGTGGCTTACAGAAAAGACTGACAATTACGTTACCCTATTTCTGAGGTTGAAAACCTTCCATTCTATCCTAAGTTATAATAGCATTTTCTGTGACGACACACTCTCTGCTCCAATATGCCTTCAAAGTAGGCTTTTACCACAAAGGTATTGATTAACGACCTACGTAAATTCACAAACGATGATGGAATTTGAACTTATCTTTACACAATGTGTGCATTACAATTCTAGTTAGGTTTATTTCACTCAATAAATCTACAATAAATATAAATACTAACTTTTTTTTTAAATTGTAATAATATCACGTTGATAATTTACATTACTAATAATAAAATGAAAAAAAATATTTATAAAAAATGTCAGTTATTGTGTCGATTTTTAAATAGTTAATTAAATATTTTATATGTTTTCTTGCCACCACTTGTGTGAGGGTGTGCTATCCCGTGCCTTTTGACTTTCCACCCCATTATTTAAAATCCATTTTACATAAAAAGCAGTAATCCACTGGTGCGGAATAGCGGTATTTTTACAAATAAATAAATCCATTGTTTACTGCATTCTTTACTTGCAGCATTTTTATATCTATACCAAAGTATTTTAAAAATCTTATACCAAAGAAATTTGAGTGTTTCGTTTATTGTTAAATCTTAAAGTAAACAATAGTTATTGTTGTTAAAATAGAAACGCTTGTAAATCTCACTACATTTTTGGTTCAGCAGGAGTCACTTTACATTTTGTTATTCATCAAGCAAACTTCGTGTAAAACAAAAGTCTGCTTTCTATTGTGTAGATTTACAGAGTATTGTTAAACCAATGGCATTGTTATTAGCAACCACCTGCAGTATGCTCGTAGGGGGGCTTTTAGAACAATGGCAGTTGATTTATTTTTTAAAATATTTATCCTCCAGGAATGTAATAAAAATAATACCCACCTGCAGTCCTTTTTTAATGTCAATTGACTAATTTAGACAACATTGTGCCATCCTCTGATTTATGACAATATTGTCAAAATTTGTTACATTATGATACAATCTCTACCGCATATAAATATCGTTCACGTTATTCAATTCACTCACTTAGACACAAAACATGTAAAACAGGTGTCGTGCAGAAACATATAACAGTACTTTATTAACTTACTTGTAATTTTTGGAAAACGTGTAATCTAGTACAAATATGCAATAACATTATTTTTCAACTTTCATAACCAATGAAATGTATTTATTAAAAACATCTCTTGAAAATTTTAAATTCAAAACTGAATTTTAAACGTCATTGATAAAAGTTCTTTTGATTTTTTCTCCAACTCACTTAAAATCCATAACAATTGTATTTAATTGAGTTAGTTTGGCGATATTGTGTTATTATGTTGTCTGCAATGACATCCATGGTTCACTATCGTTCTCGAACTACGCTTTGCTATATAGCGGGATTTTATAACCTGCCAGGAATATAAGGGTAGGAGCTAGGTAGGGTCAGACAAGCTACAATTTGACTAAATTGATCCACATTATTTTGAATTTTGTGAAACAAGACCCAGTGGTGAGAGGGAGCTTGCCGGACCAAAAGAGCATCGGATTTCCATCATAGTCGCATTCTCATTATATACAGAATAAATAGACTCCTTGTCGGGGAGTTACATTGTCCGATATAACAAGCTAATTATATTATAGTGATTCTTGCAACTACTAATCTATATATTTATTTACCTTCTTTTTTACATCTTTTCATGTCTCGACTTTCTACCTACTGGCTGGCTCTCACTCCTCTTCTAGAGCTTTGACAGGTTTAATAAGTCGCAAGCGCTCGCTTGGTTTCCCATGGAATATATTTACTTGTTCTCGTAGTGCGCTGTAAAAAGTGTCTAACTTGTAGTTCTGAGACTTTTGGTTTTCCAGATAATTTTAGTTATTTTGATCTCTCAAGCCTAACTTTAGCTCATGATTCCTTTTTAGATTGGTAGTTATTTATTTTACATCTAACATGTCTGTAGGGTACTAACTTTTTTTCGTATTTTTCATGTTCTAGGTTTATCACCTGACAACGGGAGTTGATCTATACTCTCTTAATATTGTGTTTTATTGTTTTCACAGGGCATATTACAACTCATATGTAACTTATTTACAATGGACAGATAAGCAGTACGCAGTCACGAAATTACCTCTTTAACATGTCAGCTGTTTAACGGAAGTTTTGTTACTCTAACTGTAATACATTCACCCTGTGCGTAAATGAGAAGGTACAGATTTAAGCAGAAATGTTTCACAACTCTAAGATTGTTACTAAATGTAAGAAATTAGTTGTAATTCTTTTATAAGTGGCAATTTTTGCTTCCCCTCACAAGCTTAGCCAGTTTTAATAAAACAATGAGGTATAACAGGAAGTCTACTACTCAAGTTTCTTTCCGTTATTTATTTCTAGGCTAAGACTTTACCTACAATATAATGTTTCCACTGCTTTCAAACATATTTTATTATTAAACACTGTATTTATAATACTTTCGTCGATAATGTAAAACGCATACACGCTGTAATGTGACGCCTTTATTTTATTTTGGAAACAATGAAATCGGTTCTCCTAAGTCCATTTGAAATGTACTTATCTATTAATAATTAGGGGGTACATTGAAAATGTTCAATGAAACAATTAAGTGGTTATAACCCGAGATGATAATGTAAATCTGAGCAATCTATGTGAAATTAATAAGTCCAAAGGGAGGGATGATGGGATGTGCTGTGGTGAAAACTTCATCCCTTGGAGATTTATTAAGTGTGATTTATGTAAGTTCCACTGTTGTGGGTAACTGTTATTTAGGACATTATGACTATTATGCCTAATGTGATTGCAGTAAATGTCTTTGGTTCTCTTTGTCTAATATTATTTATTGAATCCAAACAAAACAACAGATGGACTGAATGTGGTGTGACTAAGACTTCTTTTCAACGTCAAATATTTTTTGTTTGTTTTTAAAATTTGTTTATGAATATATGTACATGCTGCTTCTATGAAGTTTAGAGAAAGTCGTGTGGTGGGTCAACAAAGTGATGTTGAGTTTCTTAAAAATAAATCTATTTTGAAACCCCTTTAATTTCATTCATTTGTTTTTTAATGATGGCTCTCTGTTGGCAACTGTAGTACGTGCGGTATTCTTCCTTCTAAACGTGCAATTCTAATTTAATAAAATTCGTATTTAAGTATACTTCCACCCTAAAACGAAGTATATTTTATATTTTTTCGATAGCTAAACCTTTTAAAATAGTTGTTAGAAGACAAAACAAAACAAAAATTACGATATCTTTTAAAATTGGAACTAACGATTTTCGTCAATTATGTGGTGAACTAGTATATTTGTTGACATATTTTCTGATTAATGGAAAGACTTGTTGGGTGGGTTAGGGAGGGGAAATTGGAATGGCCATTAGTACTTTATAAAAGCAGTAAATTCTAATAGTTTTATAAAATGAAAAATAATTATGAGCCTAACTTTGTGTAAAACCATGGAAAAACAAATATTCTTGTTCAATGCTAATTGACAAAAAACCCAAATGAACCTTTACACTTTGATCCAAATTTTGATTATAATCAAATATTGTTTACGTTGAAGACGTGTTTCAAAACAAATGGACGCCATATTGAAGTATTAAAACTTTTGTTCATTTTCACTTTTTCATTGACAACTAAGGAAGTGACAATTTTTGTGACGAGTAGTTTTTGTTTGTTTTGGGAATGGGTGAGTGAGAAAGTTTGTGCAATGTATTTGCAATGATTAGTTTTAATCAAAACAAGTTTTAATATGAGCACACAAGAACACCGCCTTATCTAATTTGAATTCTCTGTATTAATTTATGTTACGCTTTAACTAAAAAGGTCTACTATGAAGAAGATGACATTTGGAACGTCAATTTACTTGATTTCCCCAGTCACACCCTTTGAAGATCCGTTTTAACTGCGAGGAATGTCTTATATGTAGACTGAGGCAATCAATATATATATATATATATATATATATATATATATATATATATATATATTAAATGTCTCAAAATATGTTTTTGATAAATATTGAACGGATTAAAGACTAACGTTTCGTTTAACTAATTATCAATTTAACTAAATATTTATTTTTGTATTTTAAAACACATGCAGACGTGGAAAAGTACGTGCTCTATTTATTACAACTGTGCATTTTTTAGTGTTATTTAAAACCTTTAAAAATGTGCGACGTTTTAAGTCATTTTGTGAATTCAATCCTGTTACAATAATCCCTTTAATATATCTTAACAGACAAAACCTTTTCTTGTTAATATGACAATTATTTAATGTGAAATCAATACTCCAGTGTAAGGTAGGGGTAAGAAGTGGGTACAGATGTCAATCTAGGCTACTAAGTTGTTATTAATTTCTGTCAGTTAGTTATACTACCCTTAAATATTTTTAATACTGATTTATTACGTTTAGTCCTGAAATAAACTTTGTTTATGGCTGATGATTATGCCTATTCGCTTACATTCAAACAGTCATGTTTCCTTGTCAGAATGTGAAGGGTAACTATGGTAAAACAAATTGATGCACCCTTTATAAGTAGAAAATTGTTTTTGTAATTGGTCAAGCAAATGTGTTTTTAATTTTTGTTTGACCTATACGTCCTAAACAAGGATACTTGTGTATAAAATGTTGAACAGGGTACAGACAGTATATTGTGTTTCATTTATAATAATTAAAAATGTAAAATAATATAGAATACATTTTAGTAAAAATATAAAACTTTATGGTACAAAGCAATGTACCAATCAAGATTCAAAAGAAAATTACATTGTAAAATTTACTCAACAAAACTCTAAGTTCAATTAAGTCGTTTACAACTTACTTAGCAACCATTATCACACTCTGATGGGAACGTTGCACAGTAAAAATAGGTTTATATTTCTATATAAAAGGGAAAAAATATAGGAAATTGCTTTAAAGTACGTCTCTCTTAAGAAATCGATCTGTGTTCTGCAAGAAGTCGCTTTTTTAAAAGTGTTTTTGAGAGGAGGAAGGTGGTGAAGTGATTTACAAATTGTGGTTTAGCGACGATCTTTAAAATATGAATGTTAATACAATATTTTGTGTATCGCAGAATTTTTATAATTTGGATCCTTTAAAGGAACATTTAAAAAAAAATTCTTGGTTTTGTTGTTGTTTATTTGTACTTTAACAACAAGGTTTTAGATCTATATTGTGAACATTTTATACCATTTGTTTACAATACCAATTGATTCAGATTTTGATATAACAAACGTTGTGCAATAAATGAGCCAATAGCGTTTCGTAGACCAAGAAATCTGTTAATGAACTTTAAGATAATCTAACACTTAATAATGTTTCTATTTATAAGTCCTAAAATGTCTCAATATGTCCCATTGTTTGCAGTTTGAAAATATACATCCACTGATGTGTTTTGTACTTTCCACATTAAGAGAGTTTATTAAAAAACGTAACATTTGACGAAGTTAAAAACTAATAATAATTCAATAATAAGTTAATTAGTAGTGGGAAATTCAGTTAAATTTATAACAATAATTGTTTATTCAAAATAAAAAAAACAGAACATTTCAAATAGGCGGAAGATTGACAATATGTTACAGAAGTGGATCTGTGGATCCTGTATTAGACTATAATAAATAATATATTTGCGGCTTCACAATCCAACTTAGGTCGAAATTGTAAAACCAGCTTCGTCATATCATGACAGCGTATATGAACTACATTGTGTGTTATTTGCATTAGGCTTCGCTCGTAACCATGGCAACATAAGAACTCTCTAACTTAATTCCATTCTAGACATATCTAAGTGCCTCGTTTTGTATGGAATGAGATCATAAAGGTTGTGTTAAGCGTCACTTACAAAGGATGTGCTGCTTATCTGAAATTGCTTAACCAAGCGTGACTTCGCAACGTGTAACATTAGACTTCACCATCTGTAATACAATGAAATAGAATTTCAGATTAAAATAGATATCTGAGATTTAGATATCTCTAAAATCAGGTTAATTATTTAATACAGTGTGAAAAGTGGTTTTGTCGTTACATTATTGGATAGAGCATTAACTTTCATACTGCATCAATAGTTAGTTATATATAGTGTTTGATGTAAAGCAACTGTTTGCACTCAAGTTCTATGTTTGAAGTTTGCAGTATTTAAGTGATAATCTTTAAATTTTATTTGTAGTCTAGTGTTGTAATGAATGTTACGCGATGTGAACTAGTGCTTATTTAATCATATCTATATAAGTAACATTGACCTGTTTATTATTTTCTTTAATAACACTTTTTTAGTAGTAATACAAAACACTTATGGAAGTAATTGGCTTCAAACAATTGTGTTAACCAGGATAAAGTAAACACTGAACAAATTTTGAAGTAACTTTATTAATTGCCTTCACCTTAAGGAAAGGAAAACCATTCCTTAATGTTAGAGTTAATTTAAACTTACAAGTCAGTAAGAAATTTAAACAGAAAAAAAATCGAAGACTTAAAAAGACGACATTTTAAAGATTTCTTCTATCCATTCCGACAAATTGTCTTGAAGTGCGACAGTTTATGATGTAAAACAAAGTAACAAAAGAGCACTTTACCTAAGAGAGTCAAACCGACTGGACTTCAAGAGCAACCCACTATTTCTTAAACGAGTGTATTTATACAAATATATATGAAAATTTTCGATTTATTTGCTGCTCTAAGCAGTTACATTACAACCGTATTTTACAACATTTTGAAAGATGTAATCCCTTGACAGACCGATGATTGAACTAAAACAATTTGGTACTTTTAAAAGTCTTAATGAAACAAACTAATACAACATTTCTTCAATTTTATAGACAGGAAAATTTCAATAAGGTCGTTCCCAAGTTATCTAAAATCTTGACATTTATTGATTGTTTTTAATAACAGATTACTTCTCAAATAATAAAAATTGGATAATGGATTTTAAACCCACTAGTTCTGTTTAATATAAAAATTCATGATTCCATATTTCTGAAACCACTTTGTTTAATGACTCCATTGTTTTTGACATAACGTTATTTGTTTCTAAAATGTTGGCAATGTAGGTAATATTATTCCTTGAACGATTTCCAATACCTCCTCTCCTCCCTCTACTTCGCCTAATTTCGACAATACAATACAGATGTCGCATTCAGGGTATTTCTAGAAGCACGTTTTCTCTATTCTTTTATCAGGTTTGTATATCTTATATAATTATATGTCAGTGTTGAGACAAGTTAAACACATGGTAATATTTCTGTTTTGATAATGTACACATATGAAGATTTATCAATTTTATTCTACCTTCCAAGTCCAACACTCTCATGTAAATAAGTATTAAACATGATTTGACGTTAACTAGGGTTAATATTTCTTCTGAATGTTGAACTATACTTTAATATTCTCATTTTGGTTCAGGAGAACTTTTGACTCAGGACGAAAATTGAAAATCCACGACCGTCACGTATGTTCTAAATATGTGCAAAAAATCCAGGTTTGATATTTGAGGTCAATTAGTTTGTATGATACAGCATGTGCAATGAAAGATCCACTTCCTTGATTGATTCAAAACCCGCTATTGTATTCACAGTTTAGTAAAATGTTTACTTTTGTGAGAATGGACTTGCAGATCCCGAGAGAAAGTTGCTGAACCTATCTCTTTTTAATGTAGTCTTGAGTTGCACTCCTCTCTTTCATGTTTCCTATTAGGTTTCTCTTAACCAACTCTTGTTCTTTTCCGATCACTACTTTATTAACGTATTCAAGTGCTTATTTTAGGCTCATTTTTTTTTGTAAGGCAATGAAGACAGAAAGATTTTTTGCGTTGAACAAATTTTAAAAAAAAGTTTCGCTTAAACTGGGATAAGTGTTTAGTTAAATATGTTTGTTTGTAAATAGAAACGACGAGCAATATTTAAATTACGAAGTACACTATAACGGATCTTATGAAGTTTTTATTACCTTACATCAGCTAATAAGAGTTTATTCTATGCAGTTTATGAGCTGCATGCACCGACATCAAAGATAAAGCCATCAGGAAAAGAAGAAGGTGAGTTTGCTCTTTTTAAAATATTCTATTGCACATGAAGCAAACTCACTTGATGGAGTGTGTTAAAGCATGAATATAAATGTCAATGTTATCTGTGTGAGTAAATTCATGTTATTTTTAATTGATAAAAATATTTATTTGGGTCCTCATTTCTAACCTTGCGTTGAACTCTCTTGTGTATGTTCTTAGCATATACGCAACTTACTGAATTATAAATATATTGATTGAGGTAAAACATTGCTTCATGTGAACAGATTTATCAAGGATCTTCCCTAGGGATAATATCTTCCCTTGTTTGTAGACATAATGAAGTTGTAGGCGATATTTTGTTGCAGGGGAAATATTGTGTAAAGACAAAAGGATATAATTAAGCCTTAGGTTGAGTTAATAACTTGTTTTACAATACTGAGGTACATTCTTGTAACATTACTTGTTTATACATGGGTATTGTACCTGTAGGGTTTATACAAATACATCTCCTACTCAGAATTTCTGCGGAATTATTTGAAGTTACACATTAAACATAACCTCGAAGTTGGGAGTATATTGTTAAATAAAATCAAATTTTGGTTTAGTTATTAGTCTAAAATAGCACATTGTATATATAAAGCAGATAAATCGTTTTAAAATATGAAGTATTTGTCATTCATAAGAAAAATTAAAGGAAGCATAAACATTATGTACTCTCCCTCTCTTTCTTTCTCTCTCATTCTCATCGTAAGTATTTTTCAAAGATACTATTTCTGGAGTTCTTCCTAGTAAATGTTCATGAATTTTGCGCTGGTTGAATTGTTGTAATAGACACATATTTGCAAATAATTGTTTAGGTAACGAAACTTATCTGCAAAGGGAGGGGGGACTAACTGTTTAACAAAAATACTTGTTTCGACAACTTTTTACATTCGTAACCGTAGTAACCCAAATTATAAATTCAAATACAGCTTATTCATTTCATTTCACAATAAATCAAATTATTATTAGGGTTATGTTAACCAAATAAATCGATTTTATTTTATTGTTTTTTTTTTTTTTTTTTTTTTTACTGGGATAACAGTCTCACTAGTAATTTTTAATTAAAGTTTTATCTTTAATCGTTAAAGGTGTTACAGGATTTACTTTATATTCTGTATTAATCTATTGAAGCTAAAGCCTTTGGTGAACAGTTTACAGAAAAACCACGACAGCGAGAATTATCCATTAAGTCTTCGGCACTCCGTGCTGACGTCCCTCTTGACCCTACAGCCGGTGTATGTTAAAGGTTTTGTTTTCTTAAAAAACTAATAAAAATATTATTTGTATACAAAACCTAACTTATAAGATATCATTTTCCTCAGAAAGATGCATAGAATTCATCTATGTAATAAAAAAAATTTGAAACGGTTTTGGAGTAAGTATGTTAGATGTAAAAAATGATATTAACTTTTTTTTCAGAAAAACCTGTATCACCCAAAATCAATAGCTTACTACCTATATCTAAGATAAACACAATTTTTGTATCTTGTAAAATCTTTTTGTAAAATTCACTCCAATTATGAAGTGATATACGTGAAACATGAAAAATTGTTAAAAATTCCAACATTGCCTAGAGCCATGCCGAGAACAAAAATTAAACTACCAACCTAAGATAGGAGGCAAGACCTAAGGCCAGGCAGTTACAGTCCGAAGTTAACTTCTTATATCGGTTTTTATGTACTCAAGTGTTGTTACGGATCTGATTAAACCATATCAGTCACAAAACTGAGAGACCGGGAAACGATTTCAAAAAATGTAGCGGAGTAAATTAAAAGTTAAATAAAGCTAACATTTACAACAATGAAAAGTTGTAAAGTAATTAATTACACTAATGTAAATGAACTAATTAAATAACTCTGTCTTTATGAAAACATCTCGACTTTCACAGATTGAACACTTTTTCGGATGTAACTTAAGTTGGAATTATTTGCAGAAGTTTAGAAATGCAGAATCTCACATTTATTTTATTCAAAGATAAGTTGTTTAGAAGTAGTTAAACTTCATAAAGGGGGAAATACTTCAAAATGAAAGAGAGAAAATATTCTTACAAATTATCCCAGAACATAATAGTTGATTCTATTATTTTATTTACAATAACTGCTGTAACTTATATAAGTTTGTTACCTACCAGACTGGTAAACTTCCGTGAAAATTTAAATACCAATATAGAGAGTAGAAGTTACTTTCATTCTTGTTTCTGTATGGCTGGGTTGATATGTTGCATTCTAATAATAATGGTGGTCTAGTTACTAAATTAATACTTTTTTCTTCCACATTTTTTGTATGTTTTCATCTCATCTGATTAGCTTTAAAAAAAATAAATAATAATAATAATAAACTCTTTACAATGTTAAAACTATCTCTCCCCCCTACCCCTACAAAATCAAATAATAACTCAGGAAAACTATCAGTATTCGGTAGTTGACGGTTAAAGACTGAACATGAACCATGAACTCTTTGAAGTAATATGTATTATAACAAATTTACTTGAACTCAATTAGAATTTTAAGTTGTTCTTTAATTATTCATAACATTACGTTTTAAAATCATTTACAATAACAAAATCAATTATTGTCCAATCTGATGCACTTTATACTTATACACTAACGTCTTAACCTACTCTTATTCTAAGTACATAGTTAATTATAAATTACTAATTCTACAATGACATACCTAAAATGAAGAAATAAGAGTGCATCATAATTTTACTTTTAAATATTTTACTTTTACTTTTAATTTATTATTATAAAATTGCTCCGGCTAACTGAAATTTACTATTATTTTATTTTATTTCTCTTTTCGGGTTCGTGAGGTTCTTTGGTGACTATAATTTACATATAAAATATAATTTGGTGGTTATTTATTTAATTCAGATTGTCCATTAATTTTTACTTATCGCTTGGAAGTTTTATCGCTGCTCCGATGTTCCTGGTTCCCGTGTAGACTGCCAGTAGATGGATCGATTTGCCTTGATCTTTTCGACGAACTTCTTTTCTTCTTTCACTTATTTCTCACTCACTTTCGTGACGACGATTTCACACACTTCTATGGTGATGATTACTTTAAAACTTATAACGTCGATTATCTTTAAAACTTATAACGATGATTATCTTTTAAACTATTCTTCGGAGTTTTTTATTAATACTTAAAAAAAAAAAACGACGCAGATACTATTTTATTTTTACTTTTGATCTCGGCTAAATCTTTCACAATCGATCTTCTAAAGAAACACTTGCTCCGGAACTCACTCCTTCAAACAGTAACAACCAAACAGAATGAACGAAAGAACCTCGTGTGCTTCCTTTCCACCCCTATATATAGATTCTAATTTCAAACGCTTTCTTCCGATCCTCTTCCTTCATTGGCTTATTTTAAATCTTGTACGTTACTTCGAGTCCGATGCAATTTATTTCATTGGTCCATTTCAAACATTTTCGGTTGAAGGCATTGACTTTTGGAATGGTTTATTTGACTTCTTGATGTCTGTGACTAATGTTAAAATAGTTTTTCAAGCTGTCAACCCTTTCAACCCTTTACAATTTATGGCTTGCCGAGCACTGACCTTTTAGGAGCCCTCTATTTCGTTATAGTATATATTTAAATAGGGAATAAACTACCTTAGCTTGTCGTAGCTTAAATTGTATTAATTCTTCCTGGCATTAAAATTTTTTCCGGAAAATATTTTGGAGTATTTTCCCCTTTAAACTAATTTTATTTTTTATCATTATGTTCTTTAAGAATTACAGATAAGTTTTTAATTAAATCTAGTAACAACTAGAAGACTAGAAGATTAGAATAGAACTGTTGTCTTTATTTCTCCATTGTAATTCGAATTTCCTTCAGATTGAAATACAAATATGTAATATGTTTATAGTTTTAATTAATGTTTGTTCAAAGTAAAACATGTTCTCATTTACATATGAATATATAAAGGGTAACTACTTGCTATGTAGATTGGTCTCTCTCTCATTTACATGTATATCTCTTTGTTATGTTACAAGGAGGTTTAATTTGCAAGTCATGTCCGACAGAGATGGAGCTATAAATGTATTATTCATTTTAAAACAGAAACAATAAAACTTGTATTAAAGTGAAATTATTAACTGTTAGATCTAACATTATAGTAGTTACTGAGACACACATAAAAATAATTGGTACTTGATTTAAAATTAATTAACTGGTATTTTTTTTTGGAGTGGTTTTATAATGTCGAGGACAGACAACTTAACGAAAACCGTATAAATATCTTAGAGGGGAGGAGTTTACAAATTTATTTAATACTATAAATTGAGTAATATCAAAGTATAGTTTCTAAACTGAAAAACTAATTCAAAATGTTATCATTTCAAAACTTTTCGAGCATTTTTTCTCGACAGTATAAAAAAAAAACAATTACAACTATCTTGGGAATCTTAAATTTGATTGAATTTTAATTAAAATTTCTACCACTAGAGCTATTATTGTAGGATTTTGTTTTGTTTTATATTTAGATAAAACTCTCTGAATTTATAACGTAGAAAACTTTATCGAACATAATTGTATGCGTATTTAAACGTTCATAACATTAGGACGTGTAAGTAATTATGTTAAAATAGTTATCAAATAAAAAAGAGTTCCGAAATTTAAAATTAACTGTAAATTTTAAATGAACCGATATTTCTAGATAAGAAATTTATCCAGAGGATGGTAAACTGAAAGAAATGACTAAATATAAGATATTATTACAGTGCTCGAGTATGAAGGAGTATATAAATGTTTTTAAAATACTTTCAGGAGATTGATCGATAGACATTTATTGGTATCGGTTGTCGCAGGGTGATTGTAAAAGGGGTTTGAATGTATTTAAGAAAATTTCACTCTTTTCGCTAGTGTCATTGTTTCGCCGCTAGTGTCATGGTTTCGCCGCTAGTGTCATTGTTTCGCCGCTAGTGTCATTGTTTCGTCGTTAGTGTCATTGTTTCGCCGCTAGTGTCATGGTTTCGCCGCTAGTGTCATTGTTTCGCCGCTAGTGTCATTGTTTCGCCTCGAGTGTGCCACGCATGCGAAGAATTCTCCACTCCCAACTCTCGTTTCGGTGACTGAGTTCCGCTAGATCTCGTAATTATACGAATTTCACATTTTCTGGGAAGGGCAGAGGTTGAAATCAAATTTTTGATAACATTTACGCTGTTTTTCATTGTAGAGAGGTGGGGTCAGTAAAACATTTCATGCAAAATTGAAATCCGCAAGTTGTTTTTGTGTGGTATTAGTTGAATAACACACGATATATTAATAAAAAAAATGTTTAAAATAACAACAGTTTTTAATTTTTAACTGAATCGTCTGAATTGGTATCTAGTTCTGCACACTACAATTTCGTACTTACGTACAGACGACAAAAACAACAACGACAACGACGACGACGACGAAAATCAATTTTTCGTTTTTCAGTCGCTATGAAACGTGATGATCGGTCGATATTTTAACAATTACACTATTCTACGCATACTGGGTGAGTAAAGGATGTTACAAATAATAGTAACTATATTAATAGACTCCATACAAACTATCCTTTAGTGTCTTACATGGTAATCTGTTTAATTAATTTGTTTATTTTTAATATTCCTGTATCAACGCAAAGTTAATGGTCCATAGCAACTGTAAACAGCTTTGTAGTTTTACAATGATTTAAACAGATGCTCAACTGTTTATCTGTTTTAAATGTTTTTGATTTTTTTAGTAGTGTTTATATCTTTTTTCAATAGAAATGAGTTGTAGTTCTGCACAGGGCAGAGTACTTGTTTCTTAAAGAGTATTTTGGAATAGTGTCATTTTACAAAAATCGTAAAATCACCGCACTCTATTGTGGTGTTACTGACGATTATTTCAGTAATATTTTGATTCAATAGTCTCCAAACATTAAAGACTTTGCTAAAACTTTTATCATATTAAAACGATATATTATATCTCAAATCTAAACAAAGGCAGTACATTTAAACTAAATACGAAACTCAATTGAAAGAAACAGACTTTAACTTCTCTGCAGAACAGACATTAATTTCTATCGTTCCTCGTTAATGTGATAATTTTCTGACTTAATCTTTTCTCTTCTCTACTTATGTTGGCATTACTTAATATTCAAACTTTGGAGTTAAATTATCCAGTGTACCAACTTTTAAAACAATAAAAATTTTGTAAAAAATGCGTCGGCTCGGTAGAATTATTAAAGTAGTCGAAATTAGCAAAGTTTGTCTACTTGTTGCTATGCACTTTGATAAGTCTTGTTAGGGACATTTGAAGTTTCAGTGATAATAAATATGCTGGAAATATAAACGTCTTGACGTCCACTGTGTTCAAATGTTTTTTATAATGATGTCTGTCTTCTGTACAGTGTTCTACAGTTTTTAATAAAATTTTTATACTGGTGCATATATTGACAATTTTTTGAGACTTTGTTTTCATTTTCCCGGTAACTCAAAATTTGGGGAAGTTACCACATGATCGCTCTTGATATTTTCAATCTCACTTGTACTCAATGCACTTCAGTATCAGACCGAATGTTGAGGGTAAATATTTATTTGCTTTAAGCCCATTAGTTACTATTCAAAATAACTTCTTTCAGATAGTTTTCTTAAAACATAGCGTATAAAATTGTATTTAATAAATTATAAACCCTTTTTCACGTTAAAAATTTTATCACTCTTATATATCTTTATTTATAAAATGTTGAGAATATTTTAAAAAACGAAGGAGATTGTAGTTACAATATCAAATTTAAGAAGAAATATTTTTTTAACAACACAAGTTTCAGTTATTACATTTTGTCCTTTCGGATAAACATTTCCTTTTGTTTATGGGCAGGCAATTTGTTACGTTTACAAAAACACAGTTAAAATTATTCTATCAAATAAATAACGTAGTATTATATAAAAAGCTAGTTATTATTCTGTAGTGTATGTTTAGTGTAGGTAGCATAAACAAATAAATACTAGGTAACTTAGTGTATTGGGTTTTACACACAGAAATTAAGGCATTTATTTGGCTGAATAAATATGTTAGTAGTATGAACACATCACGAACATTTAAAACAATACTTTTTATTGTGTTTTTCACATTGAGGTAATATTTTATCAAAATGGGTAGAGTCGATTTTGAAAAATTATGTAACATCTTCAACGACGGTTTTTGTTTAAGAGGGATGGTGATATTTTTAAATCTTATTTTGATAAAGTTTATATTTTTCTTTTTTATAATGGCAGTTACTCCAATTATTGTGAATTATTTCAAACAAAACATGAAAACCAAACTACGTAATATTTGTCGAAATTAATCCGAATTTAAAAAAAAAAGTTTCCTACACATTTGGTTAGTAGTGTATGATACTGAAAGAAAATATTGCATATAAAAGATGAACATAATTACAAAAAAATAATGATAATAATTGGGTTATGGAAACTTGAAAATTTATATTTTTTCTAAAACATATCTTACATAACTTTACATATACTACCTTTATGTGAGAATATGTCAAAAATAACTTTGAATATAATATAGTTTCCAGTAGTTTAACGTTAAGCTTTAGAAGGTTCTACACTTAGTTTCTTCTATATTCATTCTCGTTCCTACCGTGTACCTGCGATTGCAATATTTTCTTCATCACATTTATGATACCTTAAAACCAAAGGGTTCATATTGTAGTGGCCGAACAAACTGTCAATTATCTGGACAGGTGCTCAGTGAGTATTGATGTAGTTCTCGGAAGGGTGTGATACTTGTCGGTACATCTGTCAGAGTCCTTAGGGAACCTGTGATAGATGATAATAACCATCTTTAGTCTGCTTAGCAACAAGTTGTTTTTGATATGTTGTACACTAACTGCTGTGGAGATCCTGATAAAACTGTAATGGAAAACAGTGTTTAAATGTAATTTCTATAACAGAAATCAAGCCGTTATGTTTAAATTTATAACATTAATCAATTTATGGGAGGGAGGGAGGGAGGGAGAGAGGGAAGGAGAGAGAGAGAGAGAGAGAGAGAGAGAGAGAGAGAGAGAGAGAGAGAGAAATAACGTTACAAAGTATTCTATCACTTTGAAGTATTGTAGTTTTAAATTTATTAAGGTAGTTTTGGTACTAATACCCAGAGACACAACCTTAAACTTTGAATGAAAAATAATGGCAGCTTATGCAAAGAAGGTTTAACATTAGAACGGAAAGACACAATTTAGACTTTTTTACTTCTGAAGTTGCAATTGTATTTATAAAAAGATTTTCTTCTTGCATTAGCATTACAAGAAGGTTTAACATAATAGTTTAAACTGACAAAAGAGTTTATACAAAATGTAGATATTTTGATTCCATCTTACCTTCAATTGAATAAATACCCTTTTTTCTGTCGTACATTTTCTCTATTGTAAGTTTCAAGTTTTCTATTTAATTTAACTAGCATAACTAATAAATAAAGTAGAATATCGCTATAATAACATATAAACAAAATAAATAACTAATAACATTAACTATTTTATGTATTACATTTTCTATAATTTAAGTAAAAGTTGACAGTAGAAATTCTATATATTTATAAACTCTGCTTTTGTTGTGTTGTATTATCATTATCGGTCATTACAGACATATAAATCCAAAATTAAATGTAATGAATTTTTTCGTAAATTTAAAAAGATTAATACAAAACCTATCAGTAGTGGAAACTCAATGTTATAAGGGGTATCATTAGAAAAGTAATTGAATCTTGTCCCCCGTGGTTACAAAATTCACAATAAATAATAGAATCCTTCAAACTTGATTGAGGGTTTATTTACATATCCGTACGTTTGCATATTTACTAAAACAATGCATTTAAATAATCTCCTCATTTTGTTTGTATCTCAGCCGAGTTTCTCTCTGAATAGTTTAGTCAAGGGTTTATGTAAATAAAAGTTTAAAAAGAGTTATTTGCTGATATTTTAAAATTTGTATTGCAAAGCTCTAGATTAAATTTCATGGGAGTGTGTATAAAGTAATATTAGGAAATTTTTAATAAAGTGATTCAAGATTTTGTGATCTCCGTCAAAGAAACACTTATATTTAGGATATAGTATCTTTACGTATGGGCAATCTTACGCGTGCGCGCACGCGCGCGTGTGTGTATGCGCGCTTTAATTTTTTACCGTTTTAAACAATATCGAATACTTAAGCTCGGATTTAAAGTAATTAAATAATTACGAAAAATATTGTAAAATAGATTACGGTTGCTAAACATAAAAGAATGGTTTTTATGGTATTAAATTCTTATGAACATCTCAAAAACATCGACCTATCATGAGTATTTGTATTGATTTAAAAAATATAGAAAATAAAACACGAAGATTATTTATACAAATTAAGTTGCTAAAATTTTTTCTTTAGAATATTTTTTAATCGATTTTTTCTTGATATATTGAGGCGTTATTGACTTCATCATGACTGTTAATGAACGTACTACAAGAAATGAATTATGAACGAAAGTAAATTGAATATTTTAAGGGATACTACGATTTACCTTAAAACATATTCGAAAGGCAAGTGAACATTTTAAGCCTTTATTTTAATATAAATCAATATCGTTACTTTTGCTGTCAAATAAAACACAATTCCGATTGGTTGGTGGATTATTTTTAGACACTAGCATATTGGAAACATCGCTTCCAACTCTGACAGGCTTTCAAATTATTCACGATTTTTCAATAATTCAAGCAAACTGTTGTATTTGTAATTGTTATAGGTAACTGTGATTTTTACGTTTATCACGTAAAATTTTCAAAGGTTATATTTTTTAAAGTAATATAGGGAATCTATTTGATTTTATAAACATTTCTGGGCCTTCGATTTATATTGTATATCTTTATAAAACAGTCAAGAGTAGTACCTTTCAATCTAATTTTTTGGCAACATGATTCCCTCCCCTGAGCAGCAACTTCAAGCCAGCCATTACACTTTTATACATTACACATTGCACATCAAATGTACAAAAGACACTCATTTTTTAACATATATACCGAGCACGTCAAATCACTATAGTTAAATACCTAAAATAAGAAATGTTTTCTTGTTGGAAGTTTAGTTAATATTAGTGTGGTAGATGAACAATGAGCCCTGTGATGAATTTTTAAATTGTAAACACTAAGACCCCTACCACAAATTAGGTACAATAATACAACACAAATCAACTTTTAGCAATAACTTACTAGTAATATGTACTTAATAGAATATTAGTTTTGAACACTCCGATGATGATAACTTGGTTACCGAAATGTCCATCGGGAAACTGTAATAACATAGGATAATAAATTGTTTGCCAATTTGTTTTGAGTTGTGTGTATATTTAACTTGCGGTACTGGACTTAGTGTTTAAAATTAGTTAGATGATGAGTATTTTATTTATTTTACTATATTGATTTGATGTGCAGGTTAATAAATGTGTGAGTAGATAAAAACATTAATAAAAACACCTTAATAAAGAATTAACTGAGTAGAGACTTTCAAAACGGACTGTACTTATAATTAAATCTTCATTGGCTTAACAAAAGGAATTTGAGAACTATATTGAAAGTCTGCAAATACAGATCTCCAGGATAAAATTCAATAACTTTTGAATAACAAAACTTATAATTAAATCAGAATCAGCATCCCTTTAATTCCGCCACAAATGAAGTATTTGATTGTAAATGGAGATAAAAAAGTTATGTTTCAGTGAAATGCATGTATTGGGTCAATAATTACTTTATACTGACCTTGAAATACATCTTGTGTATTGAGATTTCAGTGCTGTATAGCAGAGTAGGATAAATATTGTATGAATGAAAGGTGTTAGGGTGTTTTCGCTCGTGAAGATGGTGTTATTCCGAAACATGTAAATTAAGATTGGGAAGTCATTACCCGAACGGCAGAATATCGTATTGAAATTAACTGTACAAATCACAACAGAAACAATGATATTCATAATGTGATTGATGATTTTATTTTATGTAATATAATATCCTATAATTTTACATGGTAAAACTGTGCAGTTTATAGAGTGATATTAAACTTTTATTCAGATTTATATATTTTAATATATTCTTAAATGAAGCACATGGTAGTATTAGTCATAATGTTTTACTGAATACAGATTTGAATGAAGTTCCGTTTGTTTATTTTTTCATATATGTAGTATAGAACATGTTATTTGTGGGTTAAAGAACTGATATCAAGTAATTGCTGATATTTAAGTTTCAAATATCATCTGCCTATATTTCTGTCTGTCGTCTATATATTGCTTTACTTTCCAAAAAAGTGAAGAGCATTCAATAATATTTGACCATATTTCATGACTTGTTTATTGTATTTTATTTGGTAACTCACAATTTAAACAGTTGCTTTAACAAAAATTATAATACTATTATTTCTTCGTTATCTATTTCGATCAAATTATGCTCAAGGGTAGTCCCTAAGGACCCAAACAAAATGTTTTCTGTCCCCATCTCTCAAAAAATGTCAATTTGAAAGTTATCATTGAAACCCCGAAACCCTTCATGAGGCTGTTATAAGTGTTTTATGACAGCCCCAAAGAAGGTTTTATATGACTAAACCAATTTAGTTCCAAATTTTAAAAATTAAACTTTCGTGATCCAAACCAGTTTGCAAAATAATTAAAAAATATTACGTTTTACAAATAATTCACAAAAAAGAATTGCGAATCTTTTATCGATTTCACTTAAAACTTTATTTTATACAGTACGACTGACGCTGACTTAGTGTATATTTTTTATAATTTATGTTAATAAAGTTAATTCATTTCCCTTATTATTTATAACAATTAAGATTAAATTTTGTTTATAATTTGGTAAAAGTAGTATTTTTTCCAATTTTCTTCCATTTTTCATTTCTGAGAAATTTTTAATTAAACTAGGATTAAATACCCTAAGGTTTTTACAGTAAAAGTTTAAATAAACGATTAAAAGTTGTTATCTTTAAATTAAAAGGATGCTTTCCGTAATTAAGTCTATTTAAAGATACCTGTTTTGTAATTGATAATCCAGGATTAATTTAATTTAATTGATACTTTATAAAACTGTCATAAAATACGTTATTTGTTATTTACTTTCATCTTTTTAACCAATATGTTATATCAAGTTCCATTTTGAATTAAGTAGAAACGAGTTGTCATTTAATTATTAAACATTATAATTTTTTATAGTTTAGTAAAATTAGATTTAATTGTAATTTCAATTAACTAATTAAATTTGATTTCGACTCTTAATTATGTAAGCGAATGCAGTGCAAGCCCCATTTTCATTTATACATATTTTTTCAAAGCTTCTTTTATGGCAGATGTTCCCTTTTTTGGTGACGAATAGTTTGGTTGATTTATTATTTAGTTTTAGAGATTGGTGAGTCAGAACGTTTGTTGAAGTTTTTGCATCGTCACTTTTTTTAGACTTTCACCATTTTAAAACCAGCCAAAATTATTTGGTGTAATGTAGTTTAGTATTTTAGGGTGTATTGAAATTTCTAAAATAGTTTTACACCCCTGAATATATAGTTAATAAAAATAGTTGCAGTCGTTTACAGTGAGGCAATGCAGGACCTAAGGTAAGGAAAATTATTTAAAAATTAAATTTTTATCAAAGGACTGAACCAGCAAATTCACACAACACTTCGTTTAAATTACTTTTTTTGTAACAACACTACTTACAAGTCTGGTAAGGTTTTATATTCATGTTGATTAATTTATTTTTGTTAGTAAAACTCAATTTAAAACCTTATTTAACTTAACGTGTAAATGTTGTTACAACCTAGTTCTGGTTGTAGGGCAGAACACATTTTCTTCGATTTATATTGTATATCTTTATAAAACAGTCAAGAGTAGTACCTTTCAATCTAATTTTTTGGCAACATGATTCCCTCCCCTGAGCAGCAACTTCAAGCCAGCCATTACACTTTTATACATTACACATTGCACATCAAATGTACAAAAGACACTCATTTTTTAACATATATACCGAGCACGTCAAATCACTATAGTTAAATACCTAAAATAAGAAATGTTTTCTTGTTGGAAGTTTAGTTAATATTAGTGTGGTAGATGAACAATGAGCCCTGTGATGAATTTTTAAATTGTAAACACTAAGACCCCTACCACAAATTAGGTACAATAATACAACACAAATCAACTTTTAGCAATAACTTACTAGTAATATGTACTTAATAGAATATTAGTTTTGAACACTCCGATGATGATAACTTGGTTACCGAAATGTCCATCGGGAAACTGTAATAACATAGGATAATAAATTGTTTGCCAATTTGTTTTGAGTTGTGTGTATATTTAACTTGCGGTACTGGACTTAGTGTTTAAAATTAGTTAGATGATGAGTATTTTATTTATTTTACTATATTGATTTGATGTGCAGGTTAATAAATGTGTGAGTAGATAAAAACATTAATAAAAACACCTTAATAAAGAATTAACTGAGTAGAGACTTTCAAAACGGACTGTACTTATAATTAAATCTTCATTGGCTTAACAAAAGGAATTTGAGAACTATATTGAAAGTCTGCAAATACAGATCTCCAGGATAAAATTCAATAACTTTTGAATAACAAAACTTATAATTAAATCAGAATCAGCATCCCTTTAATTCCGCCACAAATGAAGTATTTGATTGTAAATGGAGATAAAAAAGTTATGTTTCAGTGAAATGTATGTATTGGGTCAATAATTACTTTATACTGACCTTGAAATACATCTTGTGTATTGAGATTTCAGTGCTGTATAGCAGAGTAGGATAAATATTGTATGAATGAAAGGTGTTAGGGTGTTTTCGCTCGTGAAGATGGTGTTATTCCGAAACATGTAAATTAAGATTGGGAAGTCATTACCCGAACGGCAGAATATCGTATTGAAATTAACTGTACAAATCACAACAGAAACAATGATATTCATAATGTGATTGATGATTTTATTTTATGTAATATAATATCCTATAATTTTACATGGTAAAACTGTGCAGTTTATAGAGTGATATTAAACTTTTATTCAGATTTATATATTTTAATATATTCTTAAATGAAGCACATGGTAGTATTAGTCATAATGTTTTACTGAATACAGATTTGAATGAAGTTCCGTTTGTTTATTTTTTCATATATGTAGTATAGAACATGTTATTTGTGGGTTAAAGAACTGATATCAAGTAATTGCTGATATTTAAGTTTCAAATATCATCTGCCTATATTTCTGTCTGTCGTCTATATATTGCTTTGCTTTCCAAAAAAGTGAAGAGCATTCAATAATATTTGACCATATTTCATGACTTGTTTATTGTATTTTATTTGGTAACTCACAATTTAAACAGTTGCTTTAACAAAAATTATAATACTATTATTTCTTCGTTATCTATTTCGATCAAATTATGCTCAAGGGTAGTCCCTAAGGACCCAAACAAAATGTTTTCTGTCCCCATCTCTCAAAAAATGTCAATTTGAAAGTTATCATTGAAACCCCGAAACCCTTCATGAGGCTGTTATAAGTGTTTTATGACAGCCCCAAAGAAGGTTTTATATGACTAAACCAATTTAGTTCCAAATTTTAAAAATTAAACTTTCGTGATCCAAACCAGTTTGCAAAATAATTAAAAAATATTACGTTTTACAAATAATTCACAAAAAAGAATTGCGAATCTTTTATCGATTTCACTTAAAACTTTATTTTATACAGTACGACTGACGCTGACTTAGTGTATATTTTTTATAATTTATGTTAATAAAGTTAATTCATTTCCCTTATTATTTATAACAATTAAGATTAAATTTTGTTTATAATTTGGTAAAAGTAGTATTTTTTCCAATTTTCTTCCATTTTTCATTTCTGAGAAATTTTTAATTAAACTAGGATTAAATACCCTAAGGTTTTTACAGTAAAAGTTTAAATAAACGATTAAAAGTTGTTATCTTTAAATTAAAAGGATGCTTTCCGTAATTAAGTCTATTTAAAGATACCTGTTTTGTAATTGATAATCCAGGATTAATTTAATTTAATTGATACTTTATAAAACTGTCATAAAATACGTTATTTGTTATTTACTTTCATCTTTTTAACCAATATGTTATATCAAGTTCCATTTTGAATTAAGTAGAAACGAGTTGTCATTTAATTATTAAACATTATAATTTTTTATAGTTTAGTAAAATTAGATTTAATTGTAATTTCAATTAACTAATTAAATTTGATTTCGACTCTTAATTATGTAAGCGAATGCAGTGCAAGCCCCATTTTCATTTATACATATTTTTTCAAAGCTTCTTTTATGGCAGATGTTCCCTTTTTTGGTGACGAATAGTTTGGTTGATTTATTATTTAGTTTTAGAGATTGGTGAGTCAGAACGTTTGTTGAATGTTTTTGCATCGTCACTTTTTTTAGACTTTCACCATTTTAAAACCAGCCAAAATTATTTGGTGTAATGTAGTTTAGTATTTTAGGGTGTATTGAAATTTCTAAAATAGTTTTACACCCCTGAATATATAGTTAATAAAAATAGTTGCAGTCGTTTACAGTGAGGCAATGCAGGACCTAAGGTAAGGAAAATTATTTAAAAATTAAATTTTTATCAAAGGACTGAACCAGCAAATTCACACAACACTTCGTTTAAATTACTTTTTTTGTAACAACACTACTTACAAGTCTAGTAAGGTTTTATATTCATGTTGATTAATTTATTTTTGTTAGTAAAACTCAATTTAAAACCTTATTTAACTTAACGTGTAAATGTTGTTACAACCTAGTTCTCGCTTTAGTTGTCAAGGATAATTTGTGCAGGATATTTTAATAGTTATAGCTGTTGTTCATACGCTGTCAAAACTTCAATGCTACAAAAAAAAGCATTTTGTAATTGTACAGAGGCTAGGACGTATTGTTTTTTTTCTTTTCTTTTCTTTTTTCAGGTCAATTAAAGTGTTTATTCTTGGAAAAATCGTTATCTCATGAAAACCGCTGTCATTGACAGTTTGATATAACCAAAACTAATTTGTTAGCTTTGTTTATAAACTAAGGATTATTATGGTTATGACTAACATAAGTGTCAAATATTCAGCTGAAAACTAATAATTAGATCTTGTACTATTGTTTTATTGACAATCACGAACGTACATTGACGGAGTGACTTTAAAAATACATAAACGTAAATCATATTTCCCAGTGACAACCAATTCTAATGACACGAATCATATCTGAGTACAAATCCATTTTTCAAAGTAAGAGATTGTTTCCCCTTCTCTTGAACAGAGTAGCGGAAATCTATTTGAATATATTTGTGACAAAGAGATGTCGTTTTCCACTATCATAAAAAGTTATGGCGATATTTTACCTGCTGTAATACCATATTTGTGTTGTATTGTATGTGCAAAAGAAATGGATGTATAGATGTTATTGTGTTTAGAAACAAAGAAATGTGAAACATGGAAATACGAGGGGTTTCGTATAAAGTTGCCATATAATTGTGCTTAAATACTTTAATCTATGTTTTGTATAAACTTATTTTTCATCTATATATATATATATATATATATATATATATATATATATATATATAAACTTAACAAAATTATAAATCATCCATCCATAAAATTGTTTGTTTTATAATACACAAGTATCCATAATTAAATAATAATAATAATGGATTTTAGAATTATTTCCATTTGTCGTTATAAATATTATTATCGCTCTGATATAAATAATTAATTATTTATGATATTTGTCATGAGTACAAATTATAAAATTTCGCAATCGAAATTTAAGTTGTTTCTATTTTTATTTGGATTGTTTGACTCGCTTTAGTCTTCGCTATGCTCAATGAGGAAACAACTAGGTTGAAAGTCGCGGCGTTTTATTAATTTGTAGTGATTAGATAAAAAAACGAAACTACCCCACCCCTCCGCCAATAAAAACACAAGGTTTTCCAACATCATTATTTAACCGCAAATAAGTCATAAATTACTTAGTCAATAAAATAGTATTAAAATTATTAAGAGTTTCTGATAGATTTACAATTCTGAAAATACAAAACTTTATAAATGCTCTCTTATTTGTAAACAAAATAAGAATGCATTTTGGTACCTCTTTCATTCTGCTTCTGGTTATAAAAATTGATAAACAAATATAAAATATGAGAAGTATTATCCGCCATTTTTGTAGAGAAAAACTTTTACAAATGTAGTTACATAAAGTACAGGTACACTACCGCACTGAAACTTCCAGTTTATAGCAAGTTTTACGATTCTACGTGTTATATTATAACCTGGTCAATATCTGAATGTCTAAATACGGTAAAAAAGATTAATTTTGGGTTACTTCGACTTTGACGTGGCTCATCTAGATTAATCGTTATCTTTAGGAGTACCGTGTTATTTAATATAAACATCAAGAAGACGGGATCAACTCTGACCTCTAATCACTTGGTTACAACGGTTGGAGAACGTATCATATACATCCATACATAAATCTTTGGATTCACCAAATCATAAATACATCCTTCTATATACCCAACCGCTCAACCTATCATCCATTCTGCAATCTGTTCATCTATACACTTATCCATTCATCAATTTATGCTTTCATCGATTCATCTATTTATTTATACATATAATCAAGCATCCGTTCAACTATCTATTTATCCATAAAATTAAATCAATATAACTATTGTTCCATCCCTTCATATCTATCCATCCATCCACCTATCCATTCATTCATATATCCATTCATATATCCATTCATCTATTCATCGTTACAACACAGTTGCTTTCTATAAACCCATTCATCTATCCATCCATCAATTCACTCATACAGTAAACCACTCAGCTGTTCACCTATACATCTATCATGCAATTTGTTTATTTATCCAATCATCCAAATACACATTTATACCTCTATTTATCCACACCCTCCCTTTCTTCAGTCTATATACCCATCCACAGATTTACTCATCCATCGTATCCATTCCTCGTCAATCCAATCTTCCATCCTCCGATTTATTCATCCATCCATCTCACAATTCATTATCAAACCATCTATTACCCCACCTATGATGCAACCTCTTTATCTACAGAATTTTTCAACCACCAACATATACCCCAACCAATCATCCATGTAAATATAACATTATATCCATTATAATAACAGTACATCAACTCATTCCCCCTACCAACCACCCATCCATCCTTCTATTTATCCAAAAATCTATCCATCTATACAACAGGAATTCTACAATATAGTTTTTAAAGCGATCAAATATCTTGGATAGTTTAATCATGAAGAACACATTTAAAATTAATAATTTATTTTGTGATAACAATTAATTATCTTTGGTTTTTTGCGACTTTATTTTAGTGTTTAGAGTCCTAGTTTTATTCACAATTTGGTTTTAATTATATTTCACTGAAGTAGTTATTTACAGTGGGGAATAAATGTTCGTTAATTTAATAAATGAGCACAGTTAATCTCTAAAGTGTATTTAATAAAAAGTAATAAATTCACAAGAGAGACAAGATAGCACTCATTAAGTTAAATTTTTTACCATTTAATTACATTATATTTTATTGGATTTTCTGTTATACTTTGAGTTACTCTTCTTCAACCATTATACTGAAAATAATTGTACAAAAAGAAGTAATGGCGCACACAAATCCAATAAACTCTTCAGCGTTGAAACTTTGTAAATAGATGTTCTTTCTATATTTTAATGGTAGACGATCAAAAGAAACTTCTCTTTTTTCATATTTTATTTTGAATACACTAAAAAAGAAATGATCTTAGTTTATCATATTTAAAATAGTTCAACATTGCTATTACATTATGGAGATAGTTGTGCAATAATGTGATATTTTATAGTTAGAACTTCCATTTTTAGTGACATAATTTGAATTAACGTTGGTTTTGTCAATTAGTATGTAAGAAAGTTAATGCTATATTTCATAATATTATTTTTCACACATTTTGCAAGCTATGCAAGTCTAGAGTTAAAATAAATTAAAAAATTCTAAATGTATTAATTTCAATTTATTATTATAGTTTTGTGTGTTTAAAATGAATAATGGCAAGATACAAAATAGATATTAAAAATTTACAATAGAGTCTTTTCTCTCCGATATGACTTGCAAATTAACGTGACTTCCATTTAGCATAACAAAAAGATCTGTATGTAAATGAAAGAGAAATATTTACAAAGTAAGTAATTACCCTTTAATAATCAATTGTAAGTAAGAACAGTACAGTTTTATTAGACACCCTAACTACTAATTAATACTTTACATTAACTTGTTAACTTGCACTCTAAGTTAATGTTAATTTATATTTATAAGATTAAAGTAAAATCAGTGCAATATTTTTATCATTTGACAATATTGGTTGACCACGAACAGTTAGTTAGAGCGAGTGTAGCACATGGGTTTTCATCATATATACAAATATTTTTTTATTTCCGATATTTATGAAATATTAGCGTTTATTTATTCACACTACATGCAATAAAAAAATCTTCAGGGTAAATATGTGTCTGTCTGTATGTGCTTACTAAAATATTCTCTGAATCATTTAATTTTATATAGACAAATCTTAGCAATCTTTTCCCCCTAAATGGATATTATAGGTTTTCTAATCATAATTATCCTTTAATCCGTTTTAATAAGAAGGTTAATTAATTAAAGTATTTTTATTTGATTTAAATTATATTTCTTAGCTCCATTTTTGAAATATACAAATTTTGAAATAACGAGTGAACCGATGTGATACTTATAAGGAAGCAGCATATTCATTTTGTTTACAGTTGTTTATTGTGATTTTTTATCAAAAACAATATCTCAAGAGTCTATCATTTGTAAAATTGTTTACATGGGTCTATTATAAACAATACAAAATTGGGATAACAATTACGTGTAGAATGGAATATCAAATAATGAGGTACAAATAAAAAACGCGAGTCCATTATAGTTTGTTTGACTGGCAATAAATAAACTCGTAGAGGTTTGTTTTACAACTTTGAATGTAGGCAATAAACCAATAGGTTTTATGTCTTTGAACGTAGGCAATTTAAGATCTGATACTAATAAGTTACTGTACGGGCAATGGAAATTCTAGCATCACTTGTCTTCCGTGAGATTAACGAGAAAACAATGAGAATAAAGATTTTCAATGATTATTTAAGTTATATATTGGAACAGAAATTTCAAAATTTATTATTTTTTTTTTTTACAAATTTATCTCTATTTTTACATAGTAATTAATATTTTGTAATCTTTTCATGATTAAATAACAAGTTATACTACACATATTTTTTTATAAACGAAAAGTTTCTTTTATTTATTTAATCCTTACTTTTCTCCAAAAAACAGAGCACGAAATATAATTGGTATCTCTTTAATTTTAATTTTATAAAATACACACGGGAAAATTCTAATTTCACCTAAATTCATTTGAATTGGTTTTAATGTTTATTTTAACGTAAATAATTCCAATTATTGTACAATACAAAATTATGAAATAAATTGCAGATTTTAATTGTAGACTTAATGTTATCACGTAGTACTAACTCTATAGTATTATTGGTAGTATTGTTTGATGTTATAAGCTGTCAGTTTCAAAAATAAAGAAAAGCCTGGTTGAAATAATAGTATAATGATAATACTTGTATTTAGTTTTGTACTAAGTTTTTAACTTAACGGATCAGTAAGGTTTCCTATGCATAAGGAAAGTATGGCAGTGGTGCAAATAATTATTTTCCCAAACCAGCCATGGAAAGTAGCCTATTTTATTATACAAAACTCTATTAAAAACAGTTTATTTTCAAATTGTCTTTACTTTACGCAATGAGTACGCGAATTAAATATAATTTGCCCACGCCAGTGTTGAATGATAAAACATTCCCACAGAGCCCCATTTCACAATCAATTAATAATCATTTTGTAATTTTATATCTCGCACGATGTTATTTTCATTTTTGACAAATAATTATTGGGTGTTCAACATACAATAGTTATTATCTTTTAATAATTGTTCATAACTTTTTGTGCGTTGGTTTTGAGGGGATGTTGCTTAATCATTTGGGATTGATTGATTATTGAAAGTGGTACGTATTTTATATTTAATATTAACGTCCATAAATCGTCACATAATATAGGTTATCATTTGTTTCAGACGCTTTCATTTTATTTGAAATTTTATTTTTTACATTTAGATATTACGAATTGAGAATATTCGAAGATTTACAAGTTTTATTTAAAGAAACGACGTAAAAAAAAAAAAAATTCCAATGCAATATATCAATTGTCTGTTGACTCCTTCACAACTTTGGTAGGCAATCGTATACGAAAGACTCGAAACTCAAAATTGTATATAGAATAGTTGATGTTTTAATGGAATAATTTGATTGACACAAATTGTGTGAAGGTGTGGTTAAACCTAACATTATAGGGAATTTGTCTTATTGTTTTTGAATCAATATTATAGGATTTATGTATATTTGAAAAAAAATACTTAAGATGTATTTTGAAGTGTTGAGGTGAAAGTTGACATCGAGTTTAATGAAAGCGACTGTATTTTACTCAACTTTCAAAATGATTTTCCCGATCACTCAAAGTTGTCGGAATAAATATTTAAATTGGGAGTAACATGCGAAGCAATATCTGTGAATTTTACTTCAATAATATCTGTAAAAACACAATATACAATAATGGATTTGTTTTATTGTTCAAGCAAACAACTCTACCACCTTAAGATTTAACTAAACATCTGCTCTCAACTTTTTATTAACTTAACTTTGGAGTTGTGTTTGTTACATATAACTTAAAACAGTAGATTGCAAACTAGTTTTATGTAATTATTTTTGGTTTAAAAAAAATTCTAAATAATATTTAACAGTGTTTTCAATATATTAATAATAATATATGTATTATTCCTAAAAAAAATATATAGTAATACAGTACAACCTTTTGGAATTTCAAGAAATAATCAGTCTTTAAGTAATAGATAAATAATTAAATTACCAACAAACTATCTTACTATTGTATTTAATCAGAATATATATTTTTACATGACATTAAATATATCAGACTACATTTTTCTAATTTGAGATTCTGGCTAAAAGTAGCAGAGGGATAGAAACCCCATTTAAATGGAAATGGAAAGTCTCGAGGGTAGAATCAAGAATAAATCGTTTCCAGTTGAAAGAGTTTCCTCTCCTTCTTGTCCTTGAATTAAATTATCTTTTTCTTATAAATGTTGCGAATCGTTTCAAGGGTTTTATATTATCCATAACCTCCTCCATTTGGAAAACACAAAAATACAGGGTGTTTGTAAAGACATGCTATGGATTTATCTTATACCCTTCATAGATATTAATTACATAAAAGTTGCCATAGCGATAGAAAATATGAAAAATAAATTACAGGTGGTAACATCAACATGATAAGATTTCTGACATCTATTTTCCTGATTCTTCAAGAGAATACTCTTAATGAATATAGTCCCACTATTCTGGTCCTTAACGTGCTTAGATAAAAACGGAAAAAAAAAAAACGTGTGATTAATCACCTTTTCATATTATTTATGTCATGAAATATAAAGTTGGTAAACAAAACATATGTAAAATTTGTTTTGATTTTGATATTGATGTAAATTAGTTTACGTTGTAATAAATGCAATATTTACTGTAGAGATTTGCATGTGGTGGAATGTATCTGAAAAAATAAATGTATAAAAGTCTAGAAAACATTTATATCAAATGTTGAGCTTGACTTATGAGAAAAATTATACAGTATAACAAACACACAGAACACAATTCTCATAAAAAAAAATACGCCTATGTATCAGACGCGTTTCAACGACAAGGTCGTCCTCTTCAGTGATACAAGAGCTACACCAATCAAACTATAACTATAATCGAGTTATAGTTTGATTGGTGTAGCTCCTGTATCACTGAAGAGGACGACCTTGTCGTTGAAACGCGTATTATACTTAGGCGTATTTTATTTATGAGAATTGTGTTCTGTGTGTTTGTTATACTGTAGAAAACATTTGATCACTATTTTAATTTCATGTTCTTTCAAATGTAAAACAGGAGAATCGCACCAGGACTATACCAATTGAAGTAGTTATTGTTCAGTTTAATGTGTTTTTACTTAACAATATTCTGCCTTCGGTAAAATAACTTCACATATGTTGGTCATAATCATGGTTTTTACTGATAAGGCTAACTGTTGTGTTTTTGCTGATCATAAAGAAATAGATTTACAATGTTATAACGAAATTAACTGCTGTATTTTTCACTGCACTCCATTACACAACCCAGGGTAGAGATCGTTATCTAATTATTATAAAGAATAATAGAAAATGATATTTTAAAATGGCTTTCTATTGAAATAATTTTTGCCTGAGTATGTTGAATAATTCATTTTTTAAAAACAATTTAATGACTCAGTGCATGACTGTTAGCAGTTTGTTGTAAATGCACACTCATACGTAATGGGTTAACAGTGCCATTGATATAAAAACATAAACAAAGATGTAGTAGGCAACTGAAAGGTCCGTCGAATGAAAGGAGAAAATGTTTTCAATTTACTGGACAAAACACACATTACAGATTGAAAGGCGAGGTTTAGATCTTGTTCCAAATCTCATGTTTAATACAAGAAGACAGGATATGAATCATGAAAGCTTGGAATGGAACTTGTTTAACTTCTCTCATTTACGTTGCATAGTCTAAGTACTTGAAAGGCAAACAAATTTGATAAACAAGTTTTTATGCTGTGAGGCCAAAATATACGAATGTTTTTAAATTGTATGTAATGTACACGTTTACATATAAAATTATAACTTTTTTCCTGAAATTAAAATTAAGTGAAATCGTGCAGTGATCTTAGTGTTTGTTTTTTTTTTACAATTATTATTTTTTTTTGATTTTGGTGATATTTTGGTTAATGCACTTATTCTGAGTTTGTTGATTAGAAGAAATGAAAAATCCGCGTTATAATTTTAAGTAGGAGATGATAAATTAAAGAGAAAAAAAATATATAGCCGTATATTGACGACTTATTAATTATAGAGATCTACAAGTTCAGTGTATATAAATTTACTATTGTTAATGAATAAACACATATTTTATTTAGACAATTTATTCTCACCATTTCTATTTCTACTAGAAAAATTACCTCAACTAATAATTCTTTAATTAAATTGTAACCTGTATTATTGAATAATTTACAGGATATTCTTGATATTCTGTTGTAAATATATTGAAGCTAAAATCTTTGGGGATATTCAACTTAAAAGGAAGAACTTTGACAACGTGACCCATCCATTAAGTCTTCGGCACTCCGTGCTGACGTTTATTTTAAACCTGATTGATGGACTCGTATTATTTTTCTTTTTATTCTTAATTCTCATACCATAATATAGCCGTATATATTATATATATATTGAAGTTCCTCAAAATATGAACTTATACAAATATATAATGAAATAAAAACATATTGTCAGTACAATCCTGCTCCTTACTTTACCAACACACACACACATATATATATATATATATATATATATATATATATATATATATATATATATATATATATATATATATAATAGAACAAAACAAATAAAAACCAAGTGTCAGGAATTTTGGTAATTCATTGTGTTGTGAGAAATAAACATAACTCGTTAAAATTATGCTTGATCTCATAATGTCACATGTAGGATTATTACCGGGTCAAATTATTGCTCTTGATAGGTTTTCAAAGAACAAAAAACTTTTTGTTTCTACCATTTTGGATAAAGAAGAGTCTTTTATCTCTTTTAGGCGATCTTTAGTCTTAACCATTATTTAAGATTTTTAAGCTATTTAAAATAAGGGGTTACTTGAAGGAGGTTTATATTTAAAATTTTGCAGTTGCCTCCAAAATTTCCTATTTTCGGTAGACACTCAAAATTTCCAAATTCAACAAATGAAAACTTCTGTCAAGATTTCACCACTACCCAAAAGACATCTCTGTATACTTACTAAGGGGAAAATAGAGGTGGTGTTCCTCACTTTTTTTCCATCTAGAATATTTTAAACTTTGTGCATTGTACAAATTTTATCATCCACTCACCTCCAAAAATCTAATAAAATCCAATCTAAACTATTCAACACAAAAAATATTAGTTTTGTAGTTGTCAAATAAAGAGTGTAAATAAATCACTGAAAATAAATGTATATATTTGTAAAACTTACTTCATTTGACGTCAATAACGGAACCGTTATTCTTCTTTTTATTGTTACACTACAGCTGTTCCAAAATAAATTTCATTATCAGGTGCATTTTCATCTAACATTACTTGTGAGTCCATTTTAAGATTACAGTCAACAGAATTTACTTATCTGAACAGAACTGGACATGAACCCACTGTTGAACTAACAGCCTTGAGAATAATGTGGCCGCATTAAAAAAAAATTATTAGTGTTTTCTGAATAATGTGTTTCGTGTTTTAATTTTTAACTTGCGATGAGCACCTGATGATGGGATTTATCCTTATACAGCTTAGTGTAGCAATAAAAGAAGAATAACAGTTTTACTATTGACGTCAAACGAAGTAAGTTTTATAAATATTAAATAAGTGGTTCATTAGATAGATATTTCATAAAGAAAATGGTATATATTTAAAAAGAGCCTGAACTTGCTTCCTTTCTTTTAGCCTAAATAAATATTATTAATTCTTACTGACATTTCAAATTTTTTTCCCTCAAACTACATCTAGAGTTGTTTTCCCGTTAAAGTAATTGTATACTGTTAACTGTAGTGTTTATAATAATGACACAAATATATTTGACAAAACAGACTCATCTTGTAACCTGCAACTAAAATGTCATCTCTTGAGTTTATTCTTCAAGTGTATTTGGATTTTCATACAAATTAAAATACAAATATTTAACATGTTTAAAGTATTAATTACTTTCAGATCAAAGTAAAACATGTTCTCATTTACATATTAATATATTACAGGTAAATACTTGCTTGTGTA